>PVLC010019007.1:0-31234 GCA_004027655.1 Graphiurus murinus | reverse complement strand
CCGGGCGTGGTGGCGCACGCTTGTAATCCCAGCATTCGGGAGGCTGAGACCGGAGGATCCGGGTTCGCGGCCAGCCTCAGCTACATAGTGAGGCACTCCGCAACTTAGTGAGACTCGGTTTCAAAATAAAGAATAAAAAATAGGGCTGGGGGTATAGCTCGGAGGTAGAATGCCTCTGAGTTCAATCCCCAGTACCGCACAAAAAAAAAAAAAAAAAAGAAAAAAAGAAAAAGGAAGCTTTAAAAAGGCCATAGCTTGAGATAATTATTTACAATTGTGAACCTTTTTTCAAACTTCTATTCACCCAATGGACAAATACAGGTCATGCCCATAATATTATATCCAGGGTCATGCTACGGATGCCTTGCTAAAATCTCTCCCCAATCCTAAGCATATCCATGGAAATATAGTTTACAGCAATTCAATGGCCCCACAGAATGTCACCATATGAACAGACTAATACTTCACTCTACCTAACATAGTAATGAATTTTCAACACCTGTTCTCACACATCTCCAATTATTCTACTTACCATAAATTTCAAAAACTCCTTAATCAAAGGGAATCTACATATTGACACACATTGCCAAACTGACTCCCAGAAAGGAGGAGCCCACAGGACACAGAATACCCTTGACCCCACACCTCTGCCCAGGCTGGGTTTTGTGCATTTAGTTTTTCAGCTGTACAAGGCAAATGCTACAGCCCATTAGTCATCCCAACCATGTTCAGGATGTTTTTGCTAGTCAGCAGTTCATTTTTATATAGCAAAAATCACTACGTTTATTCTACAGCCCCCGCACATTAAGTTAAGCTCAAGAGAATACACATTTTCCTTTTACTACCTTATAATCTTTTCCCTTCATGTTTACCAGATACCTAAAATTTGCTTTAGTATAAGGTATGATAAAAGGTTCCAGTTTCATTTCCTAAATGGGTAGCTAATTATCCACATATGACCACACCAAATCATGATATGCTTATTATTGTGCTTTCAATTCATTACTACTTATTACTGTGCTTTCTTTCAATTTTGCTCCATTATCTAAATGACATATTAAATGATTCATTTAAAATCTATTGCAGCATCCACTGCCAGTGTCAATTCTGCCTCCTCAACTAACAAATAGCTGTGTTACTTCGGATGAGGATCTTGAGTTCTCTGTGCCTTTGTTTCCTCACCAGTAAAATGGGCATAATGGTACCTACTCCCATCATTGTGAGGATCAATCTAAATGGCCAGCAGTATGTATGTGTTGCTTATCCCTATCATCAATCCCAAAAGTAGACAGAAACTCGATCCCTACCTTCAGGAATTTAGATATCAATGAAAGAGGTAGACATTTAATCAAATGGACATAAAATTAATACCCAATCACAAACTATAGTGATTGTTTCCAAGGGAACCTGATCCAATCCAGTAGGTCAGAGAAAGGGACTCCAAGGGAGGGCTCAATGAGTACTGTGTGCATGTATGCCTCTATCGTCTTCATCAAGATGTATGATTACAATGCACCAGTAAATAAATTTAAATAATTGTATTATGTAACACATTAAAAATAATACCCATAAAAACAAAAGTAAAAATAGTAGTAGTAGTAATATCTGGATAAAGGGCTACAGGAAGGAGGGAATTAGCCCCAGTGATGGGAGCTGGGGAGGCTCACATGACCCCCAGAGGCCTGACTACAGAGCCCCACATGCATCTGTTCTAGGAGGCTTGTACAGGCTATATCCTCTTGGCCACAACTTCACAAAGGGCTCGTTTCTGCATATCCTTGATTCCTAAGTTTAAAGTCACAACTTCATGAAAATATTCCATGACCACCCAATTCTGAGAGCTAAAGAGTTGGGTCTTTGGTAAGAAAGAAAATGATGTAAATCGTATCATACAATCTTATTTATTGGACAGAAACTCTTTCTGTTGGAGGTGTTTTAGGACTCTATCATCAGTAAGACACCAAAATGATTCTGTATCAAGACAAAAATGTGCACAAAATTGTGTGATTGTCTGTGAAATCATGATTCCCTCTTTTTATGCAAATAGTAGTACCCTACTCACAATGGAATGATCTCAGCCTGTAAGAGCTTCCCTAACTCCTGAAAAACAACCCTTAGCCTTTCTATACACTGAAAATAATGTGGTCTCTCTCCACAACACAATGCCAAATGTGATCATGTGAGAGTCCCCTGGTATTGTTCCCTGTTGTACTTGTTACAAATTCTAATTACATATTTGCATGATCAGTGGTCTGTCCCCCACACTGCACTGCCAGTTTCATGAGGACAGGGAATGAATACTTTATTTTTTACCTCTCTATACCCAGAAGAGAGCATAGAGCCTGGCAGGTGTCTGTAAAACAGAGACATGGCCATAGCAGAGAGGGGAAATTAGCCCAAGTTAAGGGTGGAGACCAATGGGCCAGCGCAGGAAGGCCTTTGCAGCTTCCTACTTAGGATTCTGGTCTTTGTAACCAGAGGCCATTGAAAGGCTTTAAGCATAGCGGTGGCAAGCTTTAAGCACAGATTTTGGCTTGGCTAAAGTGTGAACCAACTGAAGGGCAGGAAGGAACAGTCAGAGGGAATGGTGGTAGTGCCCCAGAGAGATGGCCAGAGAAAAGGCTATGATGGAAGCGGGGGGTGGGGGGGTAGGAGTGCTGAGCACTGGACTATCTGAGGCATTTATATAGTGTTTCAAAAAACAACATTATGACAAGTTTCAATATTCCACAGGAACAGACTTTTAGCATCAGAAAAAGGGAACTTTACATGGCTAGTAAGCTTCACATAATTTGTAAGACTGTATAACACAGGAAAAAGTCATCAAAACTATAAACTAAAAGTGGAATAAGGTCCACATCCCATAGAAAATCCTGGTTCTGAGAAATTTTGATCATCCAGGAGGTGTTAATTCCTTACATTATTTTATTTTTGCTACTGAGGATTGAAACCAAAGGCATTCTACCTCTGAGCTACAACCCCTGCCCCTTTTTATTTTTTATTGTGAAATAAGATCTCACTAAGTTGAAGAGGGCCTAGCTAAGTTGCTGAGGTTGGCCACAAACCTGCAATCCTTCTGTCTCAGCCTCCCAAGTACTAGGATTACAAGCATGAGCCACCACATCTGGCTTACCCACTATATTTTAAAAGATGGCTCCAGTATACTGAATGTACAATATTCAATCAAGACCATCAAGCATGGAGGCTAAATGTCTTTCCACTGCCATATTGGTAAATCAAGAGCATCATGGTTTATGCTCCTAAGAAAATAAATAATATATTGTAAAGCTTCTTTTCCACAATCTTATAGGAAAAAATTTTTGAGTGTGTATTCCTCAATCCTCATATTCTAAAAAACCTAATACTGCATATTACAGTCTTTCCAATGTGAGTTGGACATGGGTGCATGTGTTTGCGAATGGCTTTTATAGACAGGGAGAGGGAACCTAAAGCCTTTCTATTTTTAGCATTTTAGGAACACCACCTACTATCCTAATGCTCTCCTTTCTACAGTAATTTTTTTTTTTTTTTAGGTTTTTTTTTTAAAGATGGAGGGAAGAAAAATGAAGGAAGAAGACAGCTCGGCAAAGAGGGTTTAGCAACCAATTAAGTTTGGGAAACTATATTCTTATATCCTTCTTCGAGAATTCTGAACATTTTATGATCTTTAGGCTCCTGAAAATCATGAAGTACAGAAATTTGCTTAACTTTGCCTACTCCAACACTTCCCAAAGTTATCCACCCCCCCTACACACATATTTCCCCCATATTCTATCTACTCACAGTTCTTAAAGCTGAGAAGCTGAGGGATGAGGTTTGTTTAATGCCTGTGCCCCTCCTCACCCCTCCAAGTGGCAGGAACCAGGAACCAGGGTTGATGCATGGCCAGGTAAGGGTGCCACTCTGTCAGCTCTTGTGGCTTTATACTACCTGCAGAGATGCTGGCCTAGGGTCTGAAGGCTCTGCCAAAGGACACATGAGACAAAGGTAAAGCATCTTTAAAATTACAACATAAGAAGAGGTGAGGGAGTTTAATCCGCAGAAACAGAATCATTTTGAAGTCTGTGTGCATACCTCAAATCAAGATAGACTTTATGCTTCCAACAGTCTACTCAAGGGCACGAGAATACTAAAACAGTAATACAATTAAGAATTTATCTTGCACAAGGAGAGTTTTAAATCAAAATAATTTATAAAGTAGCTCATTAAGATATGCCTTAGTAACCTGCTAAGAAAAAATTAGACTCAGACCTCACCTCCCAGCAGTAATACTAATAAAGAGAAAAGCAACCTGCGCAACCTTCCCTCTCTTAAGGGAGCCATCTGAGAAGCACACACTGCAGAATCCATAGGTAACAATGTTCCCCTATGCCACATCTACCTTAAGTCGAAAATCACTCTTTATACAGTGATTATTTTATTTTTTGAATTATAAACTATAGTGACATTTATTGCATTTTAAAACAATCTTAGTGTATGTTGTTTATAGATACATATGAAAAAAAAGCTTAAAGGAATATATGTACATTAAACACATCGGCTTCAGGATAGTAATTAACACTAACATGAAAACAAGCAGGAAGAACAGGGCTATAGCTGTATCTGCAACATTTTATTCTTTCACAAAAATGCTGTCTGTAAACAAACATTAATTTTGATAAATGAAGATGTTAGGTACATGGGTATCTTTTAAATTTACTTTTCTGAGTTTCTGAAATATTTCATAGTTAAAACTAAAAATAATATTAAGTAAAATGAAATAAGATGCATTCATTTCAGTACCTAATATCCATATGTAAAAAATAAAAGTTATTTGTTTTATTTATTTTTTACTTTTTATTTTTGCAGAGATTATTCTAAATGCTAGATTATTTTTCAACACTGAAATGTCCAAAACTTGAAGTTTTGCGGTAACAGCACTTGTTTACCATAAACTTCCAACAGATTACTATGCAGGAAAATCTCTGCAAAAATAAAAAAAAATAAATAACTAGTATCTTATTTTTATCTATGAATATAAGGACTGAAATGAATGCTTCACAGATTATCTGTCTCAGAGCTCGAAACATTTTTCTTCTTCGAAACCACTTCAAGTGCCAGGCTCCAGAGAAAGCCAAACCACCCATAAAGGCACACTGTGCCTCGCAAGCTGCACCCTCAGCGTTCTGGGCAATGTCGCCGGCCTTGCACTCTCTGGGCAAGGCTGTGTTTCCAGGCAGAGACTGTTCTATTTTTATCTTGTTTCAGGCAAAGAAAGGAATATTATTTCCCCATTTATAAACTTTCCTATTTCCTAAACTTTGCATTTTCTGTCTTCAAAATAGAAGCCCACCAGAGGCTACTAATTGTAGTCTACATTCAAGTTCAAAGGGGAGCACTGGAAGTCACTCTACCTCACCCCATTCTTTGCTGAGATGGCACTGCCTATAGGAGTTAGGAGAAATGAGAAGCCACGGATGTCCAGGATTCTCCAGTCTAAGGGCAGAGCATGAGGTGCAACAGCTCACACCAAATCACCAGGATCTGACAATCTTACAGAAGCACTTCTCCATACCCTACATGTCCTAGCTTCCCTCCTTCCCTGTATGCAAACCATGACAGGGTTTCCAACAAATAACATTGGGGATCTGAAGCCTGGCATGGTGGCGCACACCTGTAATCCCAGTACTTGAGAGGCTGACACAGGAGGATCACAGGTTCGAGGACAGCCTCAGCAAGTAGTGAGACTCTCATCAACCTAGCAAGACCCTGTTTCAAAATAAAAATAAAATAGGACTGGAGATGCAGCTTGGAGGTAAAATGCTTCTGGGTTTAATCCTGTGAACAGTACTGCAAAAGCAAACAAACAAACAAACAAAAAACTAGGAATCTGGAAAAGAAAAACTTAATCTAGAAGAAGTATCAGCAGCAAAACTTAACTCAGAACACTACAGAGGATAAGGCAGGTGTTCCAGTCATCTTAAGCTAAGTGCTTAATAATGGAGGCAACCCCCCCCCATCTATTTATAGTTCTAGAATGTGGCTAGTAACTGGGGTTGCTCCCAATGTCTGTGGTGACTCCTAAAATTCTTCTATTTTTTGTTTTGAAATTAACATGGGGAAGTGGGGGTAGGAATAAAATGATGATGGAAGAGAAAGAAAACTTAGTGATGGATCTACCAAAGACAAGGAAAAATGTAGAAATACAAACTGTTCATCCATAAACCCACTGACAAGGTATAATCACTACGTAAATGTTTATTTAAACACAATCTTAATATAGCAATATAACACAATACCTGGCATATAAGTTCTCAAGCATTTTAGCTACTATTATAGCTATATTTTATAATACCATGTATATTGCATATCTGTTTTATGACCTGCTTCTTTCAGTTAGCGATAATCATAAATATCTTCTATGCCAATAAATATTGCTCTATGGATAAAATAGTTATAAAGATTCCATAATATAGATTGTCATGATTTAGTTTGTCATCCTTCGTTTTTTGACATTTAGGTTGTTTCTAATTTTTCTCCACAATAACTACTAAAGTGAACAATCTTATATGTAAGTTTTGCATGCCTATACATTTTCTGTGGATAGATTCTTAAACACAGAATTTCAGGGGAAAGAACTGCAGATCTCACCATCAACTGAGAACCAACAGTTCTTTTTGTTAACACACAATATTAACACCCTTTTAATCTCTGTCAATCTAACCATCAAAAAAAGTCACATATTTCTACTTGATTTCCATGATTTCACATTTGTATCTTGGCCACTTGTAGTTCTATATATTGCCTTCCCATAGTCTTGTGTAATTTTTCTAGCAAAGTATTCATCTTTTTCCTACCAATTGCTAAGAACTTTTAGATATTTCTTGATTTGATGTTTAAGGATAGATTAGGACTTGTGGTTGAAAATTACTGGCAGTAACCAGGTCTGAAACCAGGTGGTCTGTTTTCAAATCCTGGCTCTGCTACTAAAGCCATGTAACCTTGGGCAACTTAACTTCTCTGCACTTCAGTTTCCTTATCTGTATGTGAGAACAATAAATGCTGCAGCCTCATAGCATTTTGTAGGCAATAAATGAGTTAACAGTGCCCAGATAAGCAGTCACTTTTACAAGTTAAGAAGTTTATTTTAATTTTACATTTACAAACTTACAATTTTATGAGAGTATGTTTTAACTTTTAATTAAAGAATTATAATTTTATAAATATGCATTTTAAGTAGAAATAAATATCAAAAATATGTCTAGGGCACCCCTTTAAAATATATACAAATGTGAACAGAAAAGAAATAGAAAATGTATATTCATTCAACAAACATCAAATGAATATCCCACTATAGGATAAGAATAGAAATCCAAAGAGATACATAAAGTTTAGATTAACACAACAAAGTCCACTGGTTAAAAATTAGGTTTAAAAAGAATTTCCAGAGCTGGGCGTGGTGGCACACGCTTGTAATCCCAGCATTTGGGAGGCTCAGACCGGAGGATGCGGGTTCTCAGCCAGCCTCAGCTACCTAGTGAGGCATTCCGCAACTTAGTGAGACCCTGTTTCAAAATAGAGAATAAAAAATAGGGCTGGGGGTATAGCTCGGAGGTAGAATGCCCCTGAGTTCAACCCCAGTACTGCAAAAAAAAAAAAAAAGAGAAACCTACTAAGTTTTTGAAGGAATATTATGCCCAACTCAGCCATAAGATGTGAATAGTTAGAAGCTTGTGGCTGTAAAACAATTCCTAAATTTAAATAAAAGTTAAATGCCTCCCAAAGAGGCCACCCTCCCTGACACTCCTATTAAATTTGGTCAAATATAAGAAGGAACAAAAGAGTTCATCCCAGACTGCAGAGCCAGGGTAAAATAAGAAACTTCCTCTACTCTGGCGGTTGGGAACTTCACAATGCCCACCCAGCAGGATGGCAGCACTCTTACTGACAATAACTGTTGGCTCTCATCCTTTCCTTTCCCAAACAAGAATGTTCCCAGCGGACATTTCTTACACATTTAAAAGCATACCAGACTATCTGCTAAATGCACCTATAAGCGATACCTAATATTAAGATATTTCTTAGCCTTCTAAAACTACTCCAACTAGGACCTATGGGAAAGTTCAGCATGAATTATGAGAAAATACTTCTATTTCTTTCATATATTATAATTCAAAAGAGGCCTTTTCTGCCTGGGGTCCTCAGAAACACCAGAATCCTATGGAAACTGCCTAGAACTTGGGCGTTCTTCTGAGGCATTAAATAGAGGCAGCTTCTCCATTCTCATGTTAGCATACAGAGCTTGTCACAGAGCGATTAGGGCACAATTACAACAATATATTTAGAATTTAGAAGTTAAAAAAATGTAAAATGTTATTTCCTAAAGCATTAGACATCACCTAATGACTTAGTATCCTATGAAAATACTTTATTGTCTGCAAGAAACTTTGACTGGGTTTTGCAATCATGACATTTTGAAGAGCTATAGCTCTTTTCTCTTAGGCTTTATCATATACTGAAGACCATATATATAAATCACCTCATGCATTTGAGCTCCCAAAATGATTATGGAAACAAAGAAAATACAACCCCCCCTCAAATTTATGAAAAGGGTTGCATTATCAAATTTTAAAATTTAATCATTTGTCTCCTGCTGCCTCAACATCCCCCCACACACAAGCTGTGAGCGCAACCAGGCACACAGGGATAAAGCTGGCCCCTACCAAAAGTTCCCCACTCTGACTTCCCTAACCTGGTAACAAATGCACCAATGGAATCCCCTCCTACCTTTTTTTTGTGTACCCAACCATGATCCCCAATAAAGGCCATTGCCCACAGGTCTTCCTTCACTCTCTCTCAACCTCATCCTTGCTCAATTAAACACCCCCTTCCTACTCCCCATGTGTGTCTCCCCCTCTGGTATACAGTGATTCTGCTTCCTTGGAACTGGAGAGTACAACCAACTTTGTTTTTTTGAGCTTCTCTTCTGTCCCCTCTCATGTGACCACATATGACTGACCATCTCGTAACACAAAACGAGGAAATAGAGGATTAAAAGAACAAAAAGGAAAAAAAAAAAAACTTAGAAAAGAGGGAGGTCAAGGAAATCCACTGACTGATTTCTTGTCTACCTACTATCATGGCTATCTGGCCTTAAAATCAGAAGAACTGCTCATCCCTAAGAGGCTCCACCAAATATACTTTAAACACTGGAGTAGTTCTTAAGTGCAACCCCTTCACCCAATCCTCATTATTTGTCTCTCTCCACTTCCTCAAGCTACCAATCTAAAGAAAGCTCTATTAAAAAAAGAAAAGAAAGCTCTAGGGTTGTGGATCCCCTGGGACTCTGCAGCAACAGAGGTGTAGCAGAATAGAATCTGCTTTGCAAGGTTCAGGGTCCCTCCCCTGAATGGTAAGCCTCTCCCTCCCACAATGATATCTGTCCTCAAAACAGTCACCATTTTCCCCAACTACATCTTGCCATTTCCAATGGCACCTCTAGTTAATTTGGAAGGTGGTTTAATTTTTTCCAACTGGATAGAAACCACAATTTATAAACACTCAAGAATCACTGCAGGGTAAAAAAAAGTTTGCAAAAAAATATATAACTATGTTGACAACAAAAGCTTCTGTCAAAAAAAAAATCTCAGTTTCAAGGGAAATTATTTTCAGCCACTAGTTTCCTTTCACACACCCCACACCCCACAAGTCCACTGCCAAGTGTATCGGTGAGTTAGAGCTCATTAACAACTCTTTTTTACATGGTTCAAGCTTTCCTTATCATACTATCCAACCTGGCATCTCACAAGCATTCTCTTATTCAATCCTGACACCTCTAGAGAGGTTTCTTGTACTTGTTTCCCCTAAAATTAGTTCAGAGAAGGCTGCATTTTGATCAGACGTTCTCAAGCCTAGTAAGAAAAAGGCTGGTGAGATAGTTATTATAAGAACCACTGCATTTTTACCTGGTGGAGGAGAGCAGGAATTAGAAATTCATTTAGGAAGTTGGTGATAGACTACAGAACCTCTCCCTCAGAAAAAAATGCACATATAAAATGTAGCATATGCTTTTAGAAAATATATAGGACCCCTGCAGCTTACTGTCAGACCTGAGAAAGGATACTGGCATAGAGATCCTGAGTCAAGCAAGAAGTCACACAAGATTTTAAAGGCAGCAGAGATTTTAGTGCTTGGAGCAGTCACTTAAGGAACTGAGAACTTGATTAGGATAGTCATAACTAATTATATAATTAAATACCTTAATATGTTTAACATCTCACCAAATCAACAAATGCATAAATGGATTTGAGTGACATTCTTTTGAGCAAAGCATCTACAGAAAATAAAATACTTTAAAGTAATAAAAGCATGAAGAAATTAAACAGAAATGCATAGAACATCAATGTAATTAAATTTTCCCAAATGAAGAATCTGAATATGATAATAAGCACATAACAGACTGTATCCTAATATACAGCCTAACAGAATGAATTTTTCAAAAAGCCAGAAGATATAGTCTATAATAGATGCTACAGATTGAGTAGGTCCTCCAACCTTCATATGTTAAAATCTTCCTAAATGCAGCAGTTTTAGAAGGTGCAGCCTCAAGGGAGGCGTTTGGGTCATCAGATGAATGAACTCTCACTCTCCAGAGCCTGGAATAGTTACTGGGAATGTGGATTGCTAAAACAGAAGGCCACCCCTATATTTTGCCTCTTTCACATACCATAGCCACATGCCCTCCAGAGTTGAAAGTGCATGAGGTCCTCACAGAAATAGCCACTCAATATTGGATTTCCCAACTTCCAGAATCGTAAGCCCTAATAAACTTCTTTATAAATTACCCAGTCTGTGCCGGGCGTGGTGGCGCATGCCTGTAATCCTAGTACTTGGGAGGCTGGGACAGGAGGATTGCAGGTCGAGGACAGCCTCAGCAAGTAGTGAGACTCTCATCAGCCTAGTGAGATCCAGTTTCAAAATAAAAAATAAAAAGGGCTGGGGTATATATAGCTTGAAGGTGGAATGCCTCAGGGTTCAATCCCCAGTACCACAAAAAAATAAATCAATAAATAAAAATAAAAATAAAAATAACCTAGTCTCAGTATTGTATTGTAGCAACAGAAAATGTACTAAGCATATAGGTATCTTTCTGTCTTAATTCGGGCTACTGTAACTGAATACCTTAGGCTAAATAATTTACAAATAGTAGAAATGTATTTCTCACAGTCTGAGAAGTACAAGATTAAGGCACCAGCACACCTCATATCTGGTGAAGGCTCATGTTTCAAAGATGGCACCTTTACTGCTATACTCTCACGTGGCAGAAGGGGATAGGGACACTCCTTTCCATCTCTTTTAGAAGAGCTCTAATTCCACTCATGAGAGCAGAGCCCTCAGGACTGAGTCACCTCTTACAGCTCCCATCTCTTACCACTATCTCATTAGCAGTGAAGTTTCAACATATGAAATTGGGATGGGGACAAATTCAGACCATAGAGATATTTCTACCAAACTATTAAAAAGGGAAAAAGCAGGCCAGGCACAGTGGCACATGACTGTAATCCCAGTACATGGGAGGCTGAGACAGGAGGATTGCATGTTTGAGGACAGCCTCAGCAAGTAATAAGACTTTCAGCAACTTAGTGAAACCCTGTTTCAAAATAAAGAATTAAAAATAAGGCTGGTAGTGTGGCTTGGAGGTAGAATGCCCCTAGATTTAATCCCCAGTTCCGATAAATTAAATAAATAAGTAAATGGGCTGGGGATGTAGCTCAGAGGAAGATGCCCCTAGGTTCAATCCCCAGTACAACAAAAAAAAAAAAAAAGAAAAGAAAGGAGGGGGGGAGCATATTGTATTCAATGTAATAAAGTTATATATTATACATAATATATATATTACAAGTTGTCCTCTAAAATGTTGATTCAAATACAATTTGTCAAATACTGTAGTGTATTTTGTATGCAAAACAAAATTGACTGCTATAGATTGAACTATGTTTATCGGGGAAAAAAAATGTAAATGTGTCTGTATGTTAAAGTCTCATTGAACCCCAGCATCTCAGAATGTGACCCTTTTTAGAAACAGGAGCAGAGTGGTCCCCAACTGAATCCTGGAGTCCTTATAAAACATGGAAATTTGGACCCACACATAGACAGTGCCAAGTGAACGTGAAGGCAAGATCAAAGCAATGCATCCATAAGCCAAAGAAGGACAAGGACTGCCAACAGAGCTCCAGAATCTAGGAGAAGCTGGAGCAGATCCTGCCTACTGCTTTCACAGGAGGCATGGTCATTCCCACACCTTGATCTCAGACCTTAGGCATCCCTGTGTCAGGAAGTGTGCAATAGGCAGGTGTGGTGACCTACACTTATAATCCCAGTGCTTGGGAGGCGGAGACAGGACGATGACAGGTTCAAGGTCAGCATCATCAACTTAGTAAGGCACTTCACAACTTAGTAAAACTGTTTCAAAATAAAAAATAAAATAGAGCTGGGGATGTAACTCAGAGGTAGAATGTTCTTGAGTCCAATCCCCAATACCATACACACACACACACACACACACACAAATGTGAAATAATATATTTCTGTTGTTTAAGTCTCTCCATTTTGGGGTACTTTGTTATAGAAGCTCTAGCAAACAAATACAATGACTCAAAACATTTTACTCAATAACAGACTTTTATATGCTGCTATAATGTAAAATACATATGCAAGTATGTCCACATCAAATACATAATACAATGAAGTTTAAACAACAAAAAAAAGTTTTGTAAAAGCAGCATGTTAATTGAAACCAGAGATATTTTTACCTAAACTCCTGCAAGCTCAAAACCAATAAAACCGTGACATTACTCTTGATAAAATGAAATTTCAATATAAAAAAACTCACTAAAAGTACAGCAATACATGTTCATTTGCCCTATTTTATTTTAAAAAGTGCTTGCTTAATTACATGGTACATTGTATTTTTGTGAGAAATTAAGTAGTATATAAAAGAGATGATCAATTTTGCTATTTTAATATA
Organism: Graphiurus murinus; assembly: GCA_004027655.1. Lineage (NCBI taxonomy): Eukaryota > Metazoa > Chordata > Mammalia > Rodentia > Gliridae > Graphiurus > Graphiurus murinus. Next base: position 18,228 of record PVLC010019007.1, on the reverse strand, counting down.
GTCTCATGTTGAAAGGATTTTCTCCTCTAAAAAGTTTTATTTGGAAAAAGCATTTTTCATTCTCAAATAGTAAAGATATTAAAATAATGGTCAGCCACAAGGTAGAAATAATCAATTACACATCTTAATCAGAAATTCCAAATCAGTGGTACAAATACTAAAGGTGTACTACATTATCCCTAACATAAGCAAAAAGCTCAGTTCTGTAAAAGCAATAAATGTTTGCCTTCTCCTTATATACACATGTTATATAATTCAGCAAGTCAGTTTTCAAAAAATAGTAAGAATTCTAGGTCTAAAGCTTCCTCTGTAGCCAGGCTTGGTGGCGCACAGTTGTAATCCCAGTACTTGGGAGGCTGAGACCAGAGGATCCAGGTTTGTGGCTAGCCTCAGCTACTTAGGGAGACCCTCTGCAACTTAGTGAGACCCTGTTTCAAAATAAAGAATAAAAAATAGGACTGGGGGTGTAGCTCAGAGGCAGAATGCCCCTGGGTTCAATCCCCAGTACCTAGGGGGAAAAAAAAGCTTCCTCTGTAGATAAGATCAGGTTCATAGGTTCATGAACCTGTATAGGAAAAACAACTACAAAAGTAGGACATAAGTATTTCCTTAATAATTTGTCAAAAGCAAACATTCATGCTGGCTTTACACATCCTCCAAAATACATTTATACATGGGAAGACTAACCTTTCTGTTAAGTCTTTTAAGGTTATGTTCCATTAAGTTATAGATAAGAGCATATGCTACTTCACCTTTAAAATAAAAGGCTTATCAGTAAAAAGAAGAAAATAATACCCTGATTCTGCACCTGGATTCAGTACAATAAATAATCTTATCTCATCACAGGCAGACTTCCTCCAACCATGTAAGAAATTCTTCCATACTGTAATTCAAATTTTTATCCCAAACTTCAGAGCTACATATAACCTCAGGATTTAGCTGAAATGGAGCCTAAGATTATTTTGTACAGTACCAAAGGTAAAATTTCTAGCTCAATAATATCCCCGTGTCTTGTGACTAGTATATAGGATAGTATTTCATACTAATAGAATTATTCTTAATGTTAATAACTATCATTTATTAAGCATTTTATGTGTTGTACAAACTCATTTTTCCTCACATCACCCCTTGGAAATGAATACTATGGTCATTTTGGCAAGAATGGATTCAGAAGTTAACTCACCAAGGTCAGAAACAGGAGAGATGGGATTCAAGTCATAAACCTTTCCCACTCCAAAGCCAAAGTTCTAACTGCCTTTTAGCGATAAACAGATGTGGTATTGGTAAATTCAGTGCTGAAGTCAGATTTTAAAAACTGACAAGTACCTTAAATAAAATCCAAGTCCTGTCAGTGAATTCACGAGGAGCACCTATGTTGGTTCTATAAATCTGAAGGAACTTGAAATATAAAGTTATTAGAAGCCTTCCTAACTAAATCAGCAATGAACTTGATATTTTCAAACATTTCTGGCAAAAAGGTCACAGAAAGCTTTAATTAGAAAAGCAAAAATACAGTAAGGGACATTTTTACTGAAATAAGTTTTCCTGACTTCCTCAACTGGCAGAGCTCATTCTATCAAGGCAAGTCTGTGGTGGCAGACATGACACACATACAAACACAGAGGAGGTGAATTTCAGTCTGCATCTGTCATGCTAACTTAACTATCTATAAAACGCAATCCTCACCTTTTCTATATGTGGTTTCTATTAAGGCTATTACTGTGTTAGATGAGGGGGGGGGGGGGGAGACCCTCACTACTTCTGAGAAATAATGCGAAAATTCACTATTAAGGGTAGCCTATGAAAAAGCACTGGAATTATGAAACAGATTTAAAGGTAAGTCAACAAAGTCCTTAATGGCTAAAGATACCTTAAACTTGAAGCTGTTTCAGAATTTTTTTAAAAAGAAAGGTAATCCCACACATCACACAAGAAATAGGTCGCACCATAAGTACTCATTTATATTTCCCTTTGTAAAATCCTTCAACTAGGCCCAATGTGACTTAAATTATTGGAGTCTGAATTAAATAAGTTCTATCATAATCACAACTCATAAACCCTATAAGGAAAACTGAGCATATCTGAGATTTAGGCTCACTAAAAATGATTCTTCAAAATAAATGATTTTTAACTTTTCAACAATCCGGTTATGCCACAGCAGCAAAACCCATGGGAAAATTTTTGCAAAACACGCAGACCATTGGTCAAGCCATGACCTCAATCAAAGAAGTTTCACGAAGGAGTTCTCCAAGGAAAAGTTAATTTAATGCATGTGCTGCGCTAGGAAAGCGCCCACCCTCCCCTCCCGCTGCAGCCGCCGGGAAGCCGGATCAGAGGGAAGCCCGCAGGGGAAGGGGGCGGACCGCAGGCTCCTCTGCAGCCACCCCCAGTGCGGACAACCGCGGTGCCAGCACATCCCAGGGCAGACGGGCGCGCCGACACCGCAAGGTCACCGGGGAAGCGGCGACTTTACATAATCTCCCGCCGCCCGCCCGCGTGCCCCGGCACCCGCGCGCCTCGGCGACCGTGCAGCCGCGGCCCCTTCCCTGCGGCGCCGGCGCGGGGGCGCGGGGAGCACAGGCCGGTGCGGGGCGCGCAGGGGCTGCCGGCGCGGGGATGCGGGCGCGGCCGCCGCGGGCTCGGTGCGGGCCGGGGTCCCCGAGCTCCCAGGCGCCCCTCGCGGCTCGCCGGGGGACCGCTCCTCCACGCACCTGTCACGCGCCTTACCTGAGTGGCCTTGTGGAACTGCTTCTTAAGCCCGGCCACCGACATGGTGCAGGCGGGTGCGGCTGCGGCTGCGGCTGCGGGAAGGCGGTGGCTGGGACCGAGGGCTGAGCCGGGCGGCGCGCTCGCGGGGCCGCCGCTCGTCGTGCCGCCGCCGGGGCTGTGGGCGCGGAGCGGAGCGGGACGCGGGCTCGTGCGGAGAGACACCCTGACGTCAGGGGCGGGTGATGCGGCCTCTTAAAGGGGACGCGGGAAGCCCCGCCCCGGCGCGGGAGGCCGGGCAGGTAGATGGCGCAGCGCCCTGCACCTGGGCGGCGACGCCCGCCGCTCCCGAGACAGAGGGCTGAGGGCGCTGTCCCTTCACCTGGTGCCCTTTGTGCCCTGGCGGACTCGGTCTGGTAGCTGCAGCTCTGCAGTCCAGACACCCGCAGGACTCAGGTGATTTGCTGGGCTTCAGGTACTGGAGTGGCGCTGCCTGCCCTTTGAGCCCGGCCTTTCTGCAACTTGAAAAGGATTGGTGCTCTAGGGTAATGAGTAAGTCATTGCTCCTTTTATGCCTCTTCCTGGCTGGTTGGCCACTAACACAGAACAGAATATTCATCTGCCTGGTTTCAATACCCCTTAAACCTCTACACCTTAGGGAAAATCACCAATGCTTTCTCTTTCTTGCTTGCTTTCTTTCTTTTTTTTCCTGGTCTGATAAAATTTAATCGATTTAAGAAGAAGAAAAAATAAACTGGGCTTGGTGGCGTACACCTGTAATCCTAGTACTTGGAAGGCTCAGACAGGAAGGTTGCAGGTTTGAGGACAGCCTTAGCAATTTAGTGAGACCCTGTTTCAAAAAAAAAAAAAAAAAAAAAAAAAAAAAAAAAAAAAAAAAAATCTGGTGGTGTAGGTAGGAGACAGAATGAAAAAAAAAAGCCTTAAAGATATATATAATCTTCTGTTTATAAAAATGAAAAGGGTCACATGTTAGGGTTTCTGATCTAAAATAATCTTTGTATAATGTGAAAGAGCATGATTCTAAATTGTATAAATACTATATATGTAATAAAGTTTTCTTTCCACAGATTCCCACACTTATTGGCTCACCATCTCCTTTTCAGAAAAGAAAAATATGTATTACTCAGTGCTTCCTTGGGTGCTTCCACTGCCCCCTTATTTTTACTCAACACCCCTTAAGTTCACTGAGGCTATTAGGAACCCTGCATGCCCCAGGGTCACCCCCACACCAGGGCTGGTATCACCCACTGATGCTGGCCTGTGGCTGAACTAAGGGAAACTGGTAACTAGGTGACTGGGACAGAGCAGCATCTGGCTGCGCTCTGGGAATTAGCCATTTCCTCTGGTTTTTTCTAGTACTGAGAAGCTCATGGGAAAGAACTTGAACACTGTGCCTACATGGGGACCAAAGTGATGAAAAAGAGAAGCCAGAGAGACAGAAGCCAAGATGAGAGTAGTTGCCAAAGAAGAGTAGATAGAGCATGGCGGAATGGAATTCCTAGAAATACCCTTCCCTAGCTCCACAATGCCGCTGCCTGGTAGGAAGCACAGACCACCCTGCCCTTCTAGCAATTGCTGCTTGGGCACAGGATGAACATCTAATGTCAGGGATCCTAACCATTGGCCAGGCTGCCAATCAGAGTCCTTACCAATGTGAATGGAAACAGATAAAGACAGTGTCAAGCAGATAGTGGTGGATGCAGGAGCAGTAAGGGCACATGGGCTTGTGACCCAGTCTGCAGAGAGAAGCCACGCCGGCAAAGGGGCAGACCTGCAGTGTAGTTCTCACAGGTGTTCATATACCTTCCAGTGCACGGTGGAATTACACTTTCCAAACACCTTGTAGTTAAGTGGAGGCACGGTGACAAACTTTAGCTAATGAGGTAGGAGAGGAAAAGAATTACTTTTTTGGCAGAGAATTGAACTGCTGGTATAAGATGTGCAAAGCTTAGGGGTATTCTACCTCCGAGCTACACCCCCAGCCCTATTTTTTATTCTTTATTTTGAAACAGGGTCTCACTAAGTTGCAGAGGGGCTCACTAAGTAGCTGAGGTTGGCTGTGAACCTGCAGTCCTCCTGTCTCAGCCTCCCAAGTACTGGGATTACAAGTGTGTGCTACCATGCCCAGTAGGTCTCTTCTTTTTCCTCTGCAACAGTATTCTAGGTGGTTACCAGCCAGGATCCAGAGTGAGGACACGGCAGGGCAATCGCCAGCTTATGTTCAATGGGCATTAGTATTAATGAGAAATAAACCTAAGGAATTTTAATCCACTGAGGCTAGGATTGTTAAGAATGAACTTTTTCTCTATTTTTCCACATTTCAAAATGTTTTTCAATTCCTTATATAATTAAAAAATATTTTATAGTTTTTACTACTTGGTCCCTGATCTGAACAATGGAACATTTTCACAGAAGGATGGGGCTTGGTTGAAGCTACAAAGAGATAAAACAGTTAATCTACAAAGTGGAGGGCATGGGAGTCGTGCATCTGCTCTCTGACCATGAAAGGTATGGAATGGGGACCTGAAGAATCTCCTCAGAACTTTGAATACTTGACTGAACCCCAAATTAAACAAAAGCCAGTTTCTGTCTTCTATGGGTTCTTCATCCTCCAATTTAAAAGGCTTATGCTGCTTAACTTCAAAGAAACTACCTTAAGAGAAAGAACTACTTAAGAGCTTCAAATCCTTTTGAAACCACTGTTAACTCCCTTGGGTATTCCCTAGATCTCATTTAAATTCAGTATTTCTATTTAAGCTACACTGTATACCTATAAAGATCTTTGAGATGTTGCCTTTGAAGAGATTTGTAGGGCTCCACTTACTAGCGGGCATCCCAGTAAGAGGTGTTGGGGGAAGGCAGAGGAAGATAACAAGATGTGTATGGATTGCATCTTGAGCCCCCAAGGAGTTTCCAGGCCAATCATTCCAAAAAACCCTTCTATGGACAATTATTGTGACTTGAACACAAAGGACAAATGCACCGGGCACTGAAAAACTCCAAACGTAGGTGTTCTCTCCGGTTGCAAAGAATTTGTGATAGAGCCTCTGCGGAGAAATCCAGAAGCATAGTGCGGGGAAAGAGGAACCAAAGGTCAATGAGGAAGAACTTTGTTTCATAAAAGGTTTCTGTAATTCAACATATTTCCCTATATCTCCTGAGATAAAATCAATGTAACATGGTAAATAAACCTAGATCTGCTCAAGAAAGTCCCAACTAAACAAAACCCCTACACAGCACCACCTCACTAATTGGGCAGTAAATTCATGGTCAGCAATAATTCCATCACATCATTCATGCACTACTTCTCCTTGCATTATGCCAGAAAGTCTGGGAAATACCAGACCTGTAGTTTGCATAGAGCTGCTATAACCCTGGTGCTTTAAGAGGGCCCCTAATTCCAAGGAAACACAGGAGTAACTTGTATCTTTCTGCCTCTTTCTGATGCCACTTCTCTGGCCAGTACCGGGGCACACTGTTCCAGAGTTCCTGAATAAGCTCCACAAACCCAGGAAACAAAGCAAAGGCACTAAATCTCAAACTTATTTCACAGATGAAAAATAGGCAATTCAAGAAGAAAAAAGAGACAATGCAAGAAGTGACTTACTCATCCTTACCCTTTCTAGCCCAACTTCTAGCCTCAACCAAAGACAGACCCTGTAGTTAGTGTTCATAAACATAGATTGGAGTAGACAGACGGATGAATGGATGGATGGATGGATGGATGGATGGATGGATGGATGGATGAATGGATGATACATTAGTGTCACTGATGTCATCTTCTTTTCACATCAGACCTGATGCTCAACAACCTTCACCATATAACCCTGTATTAAAACTTGGACTATGTTGGACTGAACAGTCATTTGGGGGTGAGTGGCACTTAACTACCAGGAACTTTGGCCCCTACCCAGTGTGGGCAGGGAAAATAAAGTCTTTCCTAGAGATGAGAAATCAAAGGAAAGACCACCTTCATTTTCCTGTTTATAGATACACAGGGCATGGCATATTTTTGTCTGTTTGAGGTAGAATTGTAGGTCTTTCTTCCAGTGATGTCCCCCCTTTCCTCTCCCACATAGGCTTCCTCCCTTCAAAGCATAGGGAACTGTCTCTGCAAAAACTTCCTTTTAACTTAGCTAAACCCTATTAGCCCAATCACAGAAGAAGGGACTTAGCTGAGTGACTCACAGACTCTTACATCTGGGTTGTATTTAATACTTACACCCCAGCTTGAAATGCTTCCAACTTCCCTAGCAAAATCCTGCCATCTCCAATACCCATCTGTAGTGCCTTTCTTTTGAAGTCTTTCCCCCTTCTGACTCCCTGTCTTCTCTGCATTTTTGGAGCCCTGAAGCCCTGATTGTGCATCTCTTCTGTGAACTTAGTCTAATATATATTGTAGACACTCATTTATAATCTTAGATTCTTACCTTTTTAGTGTAGGGTCTTGTATTTACTCTTAAAATTCTTTAAAGATAATACAGACACCTACCAGTTATAGACTATCTGAACTTTAAAAACCCTGATGAAATTTTAAAAGTAACATCCAAGCTGGGCATGGTGTCACACTCCTATAATCCCTATACTTTGGAGGCTGAGACAAGAGGATCCCAGGTTCAAAGCTAGCCTCAGCAACTTAGAAAGGCTCTCAGCAACTTAGTGAGGTCCTGTTTCCAAATAAAAAATAAAATCGGTCTAGAGGTGTATCTCAGAGGTAGAATGCCCCTGGGTTCAATATCCAGCACAAGCAAAACAAAAGCAAAAGTAACATCCAGCAGACAAAAAGACTAAAATTGTCTGGACTTCTCTCCATCTGAGCAAATTGTTCAATGGTTGCTCCTCCTTTGGTATCCAAGCCTTGGTCTTCATGTCCAAGCCTTGGTCTTCATGGCCCTGTCAATTTTGAGAGTTGCTGTTGTCCTTCCTATAAATTTCCCTATGGTTCAGTCAAGCAATATTCCTTTCTGTTGCTAGCAATCAACTAACCCTAAGTGATACATCTCCCCTCTCCCCCGCAATGATATTCTAATCTCAGTTTCACTTCTTGTTTGGCTAGCAACACAAGTACAGAGATTTATGAAACTATAGTTCCTGCTGAACACTGCATTAGGATTTCTTCTCAGAAGAGGGACTGAGTGACAAGGAGTATGGCCTTTTAGCAAGTGTTGATTCTCTATGTAAGACACTGACATTCTGATTTACCAGTCAAACCTTTTGTTTATTTGATTAGAATGTGTCAGGTTTCCAGGGCCTAAACCTCCCCAGCTTCTGATCAGTGGCAGCTGATCACTTGTAAATAAGTACCAAGCAACTAGACTGTGACAGGGTATGAGAATAGCCTAAATTAGAAGCAAATTGTTAGGACATCCTTACCATTAGCTTATCTCTTCTATTTTTGGGTGGATGTTATCATTAAAGATGCTGAAGACACGTTGTCAACCTTGAACATAGGATCTGGCTAGTCAGCTTGTTAGAGCATTGTATTAAAGAGGCCAAGTTCTGTTGCTATTTTAGCACCTAGTTAGCTATGCAGAAAAAAGCTATTCCTTAGCTGCAGTTTGCATTTTATCGTGTCATCTGGAGGATGTATTCTCTGAATTGCAGAAAAGTCCAGGTATGAAAGGAGAGATCATTTAGCTTAATACACACCTGTCAATAGACTAAGAACTCAGAATACAACCTTCCACTATTCTATCAGCATCAGCTTTAGATATGAAAACAATAATGACAACATATTTACTCTACTTTGTTTTTAAAAAGAAAAAATAAACTTTAACATAGGCTGAAATGATAAACAAGCTACAATTATTCAAATGTATCATTTATGTTTGATTGATTTGAGGTTTTTTTTTTCCTTTTAAAGTATTTGTATGTTTACTGTTTTATTAAATGTGCTCTACTTGTATTTTTCTGGACCACACATATAAAGCTAATTTCATTGACAACAAATAAAATGTAAATCATCATCTTAAAACTGCATTTTAAACATTTAAGTTAACATTGAAACTCTTCCCTCTCAAGAATACCAGTTTTCTCTCAGGGTCCAATCTCAAGAAGTTTGCCAAGTAGGGAATTCCTTACAACAAAAATCTTGAAAATATTTTTAGTTCCCTTTGAATAGGGTGGAGTTGAATTGGGGAACTTTGGCCAGCAATTCTTAAGATGCCTGAACTTTGAAGGTGTTACAATAAGATTGTAGCCTGTAAACATAAGACCAATGAACACGCTTAACAGTGAGGAGAGTATTCTTTTCATCCAGGCAGAATTGACTAAGGAGGCAGGGAAGAAGAGGAAGTGGAGTAATATAAGGCTGACCCATCCTGCCTCCATCTCCACCTATGAGAAGAGACAGGCCCATTGGTATGGCATTGCACGGTGGGATGTGATTGACGTGTTGACGTGTGTGTGTGTGTGTGTGTGTGTGTGTGTGTGTGTGTGTGTGTGTCTGTTTAAACTAGGGAGATCTGGGCATATTAAGAAACACAGAAAGGAGATAGTTAAATGGCAAATGTGAGTCATGCTGGAAACTTAGAAGCTCGCTGAGCCCAGTCACTGACAAATGCAGGAGGAAAGGAAGAAAGGACAAATGGAGAGGCCACCTGGTAAAGGAGAAGGGATGCCAATTCCTCTGAGACAGAATAGTGGTGCAAGGTGTGAGGGACAGAACACAGTTAACCAGGGCAGGAAGTCTGGTGACAGGTAGGAAGCAATCAATGGAAACAAGAGAGATGCCCAATGGCTCACACCTGCTCAGACGAGAACACATAGCATCGAGTACCTCATGACCTCAGCCCACATCCACACTTGCCCAGTCTCATGGTACCCAGCACCCCTCATGTACCTTGATGCCTGCACTCAAAGATCAGTCTCTGGGACATCCCTCCATCTGTCCAGGCCTCAGCACATGCTGTTCTCTCTGCCTACTTGTTATCTGCTTGACATCTGGCTAATTCTCTGCACATTCTTCAAACCAGCTCTGTTCAAAAGGCTTCCTCCCTAAGAGGGTCAGATCTCACCATTACAGTTTGTTAGAACTAAGTACTGCTGTCCTTTGATGTGCTTGTTGCATCTATGATTTTTCCATGTATTATTGTGGTATTTTAAATGTCCATCTCAATTTGTACCTAACAAAAATGTATGCTTACAATGCACGAATAAAAATAAATAAAAATAAATGTCCATCTCCCCTACACACACACACACACACACACACACACACACACACACACACACACATACACACCTATAACCTCCACAGGGGCATGTGTTGTTGGATTTTGTTCACCACTGCACATCCAACATACACTAAGAGTGTGGATACAGCAGGTACTCCATAGGGCACTAAACGAGTACCCCATGAATGAATAGATGGAAAAGCTTTAAGAAATTTAGTAAAACTTAAAAGAAATGTCAGGTGTTTCTGAGGAACAATTGTGGCCTACCTTCTTAAGCCAAATAAGCATAGATGAGGCCCCACCAATCAACAAGAAAGTGACTTTGTGAAAACTGGCTCCATGAGTAATGTATTATTAAGCACCTAATAAGTAAGATGAAAACTATGGGTTATGAACCCAAAAAAGGGAGAAGTCATGGTGAGAGGGAGACATGAGACAGGGATCCTGAAATTCACTTGGGATCAGATCTCAAATCTCATCACTCAGGGAAGCTGAAGATGCTTAAGAAGCAGACATACAAGTCTAAATCCAGAATGTACAAAACAATAACTCCCAAGTGCAGAATGAAGACAGAGAAAGAACCCAGAGCCATTTAGATAGTATAAGACTTTCGGGTGTTACATTGTGGGTGAGGAAGGGTGGAGTAGTAGATACACATTTTGATAATGTGATTTAAAGGTTATCTACACATGATGCAAAGTTGTCCTACCTTTCAGTACCCCTTTAACATTGGCTTTGTTGCTCCTCTCCCCCCATAAATGTTTTCCAAGTGTCTAATCCCATAATTAAAATGTGATTCCCAGACCAACAGAATCAGCATCACCTAAGAACTTGTCAAATTAACAAATTATCAAGGCCCCACCCAGGCCTTCTGGGTGATTTTGACATATGTTCCAATTCAAGTGCCACTGGTCTCTGGACAGCAGTGATAGTGGGAAGAGGACGGGGTGGAAGAAGCCTCAGGCAGCTAAGCATAAAAACTCACCCCTTAGCCGGGTGTGGTGGCGCACACTTGTAATCCCAGCATTCGGGAGGCTGAGACCGGAGGATCCGGGTTCGCGGCCAGGCTCAGCTACTTAGTGAGGCACTCCGCAACTTAGTGAGACTCGGTTTCAAAATAAAGAATAAAAAATAGGGCTGGAGGTGTAGCTCGGAGGTAGAATGCCCCTGAGTTCAACCCCCAGTACCGCAAAAAAAAAAAAAAAAAAAAAAAAAAACTCACCCCTTGTAGAAGCCTTGGATCCTTACAATGGGCTGGGGTTATTTCTATTTCACAAGGAAAGAAATTTTTTTTTTTTTTTCTGTATTGGGGATTGAACCCAGGGGCATTCTACCAGGCTAGGACCTCAGTCCTATTTTTTATTCTTTATTTTGAAACAGGGTCTCACTAAGTTGCAGAGGGCCTCACTAAGTAGCTGAGGCTGGCCGCAAACCCTGACCCTCCTGTCTCAGTCTCCCAAGTACGGGGATTACAAGCCTGTGCCACCAAGCCCAGCTAGGAAAGAAATTTAAACAAGATTATTAAGCAGTTTTACTAGAGATTTGTGGTCTACCTTAATTTGCTAAGGCTTTTGTAGCAAATTGCCACAAATTGAATGATTTGAAACAATAGAAATTTGTTGTTTCACAATTCTGGAAGCTGGAAGTCTAAATTCAAAAGCATCTTCAGATTGGTTCTGTCTGAGGGCTCAGAGGGAAAATCTGTTCCATGATTCTCCCTTAGCCTTTGGCAATGGGCAGCAATCTTTGGTATTCCTTGATCTACAAATGCATCACTCCAATATCTGCCTCTATTTCCCCAGAGCCTTCTATTCTCTGTGTGCATCTGTGTCTAAATTTCACTCTTATAATGACACCAGTCATGCTGAACTAAGGGTCCACATTATTCCCATATATCTTCGTCCTAATATCACTAACTTCATTTGCATTGATCCTATTTCCAAATAAGATCATATTCTGAGGTACTGGGGGATTAGGACACAATTTGACCAATAAAAAGGACCCAAATCAAGACAAATAAGTCCCTGACTTCTGATTTCCAATTTTTTGACATTTGTGATGGTATAAAAGTAATGCACATTCAGTAGAAACCATACCTTGAATTTTTCTGTTTTCCCAATGTAAGGATATGCAGAAGGATACCCTTGCCACTTAGTGAGTAGCATCAGCAAGCTGCAGCTCCCGGTCAGCCTCATGACCACAAGGGTGAACAACAATACTCTGCAGTGTGCTCTGTTGTATATTAGGTTTTGTGTGATTTGTGTCCTACTATGTTTACAAAATGACATGTGTGTTTCCTGTACCCACACAGTCATTCTGTTGTATGCTTCCAGTATAGTATTAAAAAAATTATGTGAGCTATTCAACTCTGTATTATAAAATGGTTAGATAAAGTGTTAGATAATTGTTCTAAGCATGTGTCAGGTAGGTTAGGCTAAGCTATAATGTTCTATAGGTTAGGTGTATTAAATGCATTTTCTGTTTGTGATATTACAGTGGGTTTATCAGGATGTAACACCATTACAGGTGAACGAATATCTGTATTTCTTTTTCCTTAGTATTATTAAGTCAAATTCTCAAAGACAGCAATACTCAGCAGATCTCCGTATTTAATGTCACTGCTGAAAAAAACTAACAAGAGGGGTGAATTACTTCCTTCACACAGTGTGTCCCCCCAAAGTGATGATGATCATAAACATTAACTTAGGGTATTTTCCAGGATTTTTATTTATTCTCCGTTGCATATCTCACACATTTAAATGTAGTAGCCCCCCCCCATTGCTCTATTCAATATCCAACCATTTAAACACATAGTTTAAGAAAAGAACACAACCTCTGTCATCCATCATACATTACTCTGTGCCCCACTAGCTTTAGCCATATATAACCAACTCTGGATAGAAAGAGAGACTCATTAGGTCTAAAAAGACAGAACTTAAATTCAGAAGATTATAAATCCAGAACTACTCTATAGTTTTGGATAAGCCCTTTGGGTACGTAGGTCTTCCTAAAGAAAAAATGAGAAATGTTTGTAATCAACTTATGAGTGATCCTGACCTTTAAGCTTTAAACAATCAGAGGAGATGGGGATGGTCACTCAGTACATGCTCATCTCTCACACTTGGCCTTCTGGAGGCACTATTAGCCTGAGGATGCATGCTACACTTCAGATTTCTGTTTAAGAATTTTGCAAACCAGAAAGTGAAAGAATGCTCAGTTTTGGATTCATCATGGAATTCTTTTGAATACAAGTAAACACTGAGAGATCAACACTGGGAAGTATAAAAAGCCTGAGATTATGTCTATCAATGTAATTAGAGTGCCTAAGAAACTAAAAGAAGAGGATCAACCCCCAAATGATTACTACTTCTAATTTCCTACCTTTCACTGAACATAAACTATCATCTAATTTTCAATTAGATTCAGAGAGAAGTATTAATATATCTTATGTAACCAAGATGTTCTCTTTTATTTAGTCACTATTTGCTTAATGTTTTTCATTATTTAAAAAATTAAGCATATTTTTTTAAAAAAAACTTTCTAGCCAGGTGTAGTGATGCCTGTAATCCCAGTACTTGGGAGGCTGAGACAGGATGATCACAGGTTGATAGCCAGCCTCAGCAATTTAGCAAGGCCCTCAACAAATAAGTGAGACCCTGTTTCAAAATAAAACATAAACTAGAGCTGAGGGTGTAGCTCAGAAAAACTATGCCCCCGGATTCAAACCCCAGTAATCCCCCCACCCAAAATAAAAATTTTCTAAATCTTTTTTTAATATTTGAAAATGGTTACTCCAATTGGTTATAACAAGATTCAGTATTAATTTTTCTCAAAATATTTTATGTTGATAATTTACTCACAAATTTGTCTTTATCTAACAAAAATATTCAAGATGAATGTAATCTATTTTAAAGAACAATTTCCAAAAAAACAGTGTAGATTAAAAATAGCTTATGGGAGCCAGGTGTGATGGTACATGCTTGTAATCCCAGTAGTATTACAGCCAGAGAGGCTGAGACAGGTTTGGTGCCAGCTTCAAAAGTTGGTGAGGTCCTCTGCAACTTAGTAAGACCATGTTTCAAAATAAAAAAATTGGGCTGTGGGTGTAGCTCTGAGGTAGAATCTCCCTGGGTTCAATTCCTAGCACAAGAAAAAAAATAACTTATAGAAAATATGACTAATATAAGAAGCTTATTAACTCAATAAAAAGCAAACTTGGACCCAATAGAAAAATGGACAGAGAATATAAGCAGTTCATTGAAGTTATATAAATAATTATCTTGTGCATGAAAAGGCCCAGTGTTGAAATGGAAGGAACTGGAAAACAGTATGTTGTTAAGCGAGCTTACCCAGTCACAAAGAGTAAAAAAGCATAGGTTCTCCCTAATATGCGGATGCTAGGGAGAAGACGGGTATGGAAGGGTCTCCAGATGAAAAAGGAGAGACCCTTGAAAGCAAAGAAGTTGATCTAGGGGTTGGACGGGGGGAGGGGGCACACTAATGTATATCAAGGTCATTCACTAAACTGAACTGGAGAGGGAGGGAGGGCAAGGGAGCGGGGAGGGAATTCAGGCAAGGAGTCAAATGAGAATTGTGAGCTCTTATATGGTTATCAATTTGTACCTAACACAGATGTATGCTTACAATGTATGAATAAAAATAAAAATTAAAAAAAAAAGAAAAAAGAAAAGGCCCAGTGTCATAAGAAATGGGACTAAAATAATTTCGGTTTTACTAAATTGGCAAAGATTTAAGTATCCATTTAATGAATATTGTATGGAAAGAGAATCCTGCATATTTCTAGGCAGAGTAAAATCCATGTAATTACTTAATAGTAGTTTGGCACTAAATATAAACTTTAGAAATTTGTTCTCATAATTCAGGAAATTCATATCCAGAAATTATCTTAGTTAAACAGAACTTCAGGCAATTAGCCATCAAGGAAATACAAATCAAAACCACAAAGACATGACATTTCATACCAAAGAGGATGGCTGTAACTTTTCTTAAAAGTAGATCATAACAAGTGTTGGTGAGGATATGAAAAAAAACTGAAATCTCCATTTATACATTGCTGGTGGGAATAGTGAAATCACTTTGAAAACAGCTGGGTGGGTATTCCTAAATGTTTATAAATAGAGTTGCCATATGATCCAGCATTTCCACTCCTACTTATATACCCAAGAGAAATGAAAAGAAATGTCTACACCAACTTGCATGAATGTTTATACCAGCGTTATTTAGAATAGCCAAAAAGGGAAACAATCCAAATGTCCATCAACTGATGAATGGATTTATAATATGTGGTATGACCACACAGATAATACTATTTTTGAACTAAAAGAAATTCAAGTACTGAATCCTGTTATAACATGAATCACCGTGGAAAATATTATGCTAAATGAAAGATGCCTATTACAAATTACTATATATTGTATAACTCCATTTATATAAAATGTCCAAAACAGGCAAATCTGTAGAGACAGAAAAGAGATTATTAGTTGCCTAGTGCTGGGTAAGGGATGGAGAAATTTGGGGTTCATGGCTCAAGGGAGTAGAATTTCCTTTTGGGATAATGAAAATGTCCTAAAATGGATTGTGGTCAAGGATACACAATGCTGTGGGTATACAAAAAGTCACTCAAAAAATGGTTGAATTGTATAATATGTGTCTTACGTTTTAATAATTTTTTTATGAAAACAGAAACCCAGGCAAAGATAACTACTGTTTGTCATCACAGAATTATATAACTGAAAATAGCATAAATATCCCAATTAAGAAATGTTTAAATTAGTTATGGCATAATTCCATATGAAGGATTATAATGTAGGTATTATAAATAAAATTTCTAAATAACATTTCTCAATGCAAGTTTTCAGTTTATATTCATTGACAATAAATGTATATAAAAGTGAAAAGCCACCACAATTTCAGTTGTGTAATAACACATATATATATATGTTATGTTCTATGTATATATATATATATACATATATATACATAGAAAAAGAAGTGGCCAGGAGTATTTAAAAATATGACTAGAATTATCTAAGCTTCATGGGTGATTTTAATCCTATTTATATATATGATATTATCTAAATTCTCTCCATTGGAAATCTATATAATCAAAACAACTATCATAGAAAAGATAATGGATGAATGGTTATATCTTAAATTTATGGTTAAAGCCCGGAAAAAATATTTGCATAGCTATGACTTTTATATAATCACATTACTTTATTATTCTGATTATAAATCTATTGCTGGTGTACATATAATAAGTTTGGTATACGGAGGCAATTTTATAAAGAAAAATTCCTCAGAGATGAGGACTTATACTCAGTCAGAGAACACTACTATTCATATATTCAATAAACTAACTTTTATTATACTCTCTTATTGGTGAGCATTTGGGCTGCTTTCATTTTTTAACCATTCTGAATAATTCTGTCAACTTTCTGGTATGTAACACTCATGACACACATTTGCAAGCATAACTGTCGGGTATTTATCCAGGAATAGAATTGCTCAATCACAATTCTGTGTTCAACTTTAGTATATAATGCCAAATAGTTTTATTAACTGATTTACACTTTCACCAGCAGTCTCTGCCAGTCCCTTTTTCACATCCTCACTGAAACTTGGTACTCATTTTTTTGGATGAGTCATCTGGTAGGTAGGTAGTCATATCTCACAGTGATTTTATTTTTTTATGTTTTATTTTATTTTGGGACTAGGGATTGAACCCAGAGGCATTCTACCTATGAGGTTGGCCCTTATCCCTATTTTATTTCTTTTTTTGAAACAGGGTCTTGTTAAGTTGAGGATCTCTCTACATTGCTGAGTGTCTTAAAACATGCAATCCTCCTCCCTCAGCTTCCTAAAGACAGAGCCTGTATGGCCTAATCCTAACACTGCTGCGCTGGGGATTAAGTTCCCCACACATGAACTTTGGGAGACACATTCAAATCATGGCAAACTTTTAGAGATGAACAGTGCATTTGTGTTTTTGGACATTCTTCACGCCACCAAAAGTTACACATTTCTCCTTAAACACAGTTTGGGCTATCTCCTACAGGTTTTAAATATCTTATTTAAACTTCTATTATGATTTCTAGCCGGGCTTGGTGGCACATGCTTATAATCCCAGCGTTTGGGAGGCTGAGACCAGAAGATCTGGGTTTTTGGCCAGCCTCAGCTACCTAGTGAGGCATTCTGCAACTTAGTGAGACCCTGTTTCAAAATAAAGTATAAAAAATAGGTCTGGGGGTGTAGCTCAGAGGTAAGTACTGCAAACAAACAAACAAACAAAAGATGATTTCTACTTTGACCTACAGTTTATACAAAAATATTGCTTAATTTCCAAGTATATGTACATTTTATACATATCTCATTGTAATTGATTTCTAGCTTAACTGCATTGTGGATCTAGAACATGCTCTGGTTTGAATCTACTGACACTGAAATTTGCTTCAGGGACCAACATATGGTGAATTTTAGTAAATGCTCTGGGTGTTTAGTGTTCTTTTGGGTAAGGTTTGCATTTTAGCCTTTTTATACCCTTATGTTTGTTTCTCTTATGAACTCATAAAATATATTTATTCTGAAATGTTTTTTAATTGAGGCACTTAATCTACTTATAATTAATATAACTGATTACAAATGTGTGTTTAAAACTATCATTTTACCCTTTATTCTCTACTTACTCAACCTTCTTATGTTCTCTCTTCCCAATTTTCTTAACTTGCTTTGGATTGACTCAGTGTTTCTTATTCCATTCTTTCTTACTATTAAGTTCAAAATTATAGAGCCAGGCGCAGTGGTACATGTTTGTAATCAGGCTGAGACAGGAGGATCACAAGTTTGTGACAAAAAAAATAGGACTGGCGGTATAGCTTAGAGGTAGAATGCCCCTGAGTTCAGTCCCCAACACCACCACCACATAGAAACACACCAAAAAATTATAAACCAAGCCGGTCGTGGTGGCGCACACTTGTAATCGCAGCATTTGGGAGGTTGAGACCGGAGTTTCCAGGTTCCCCGCCAGCCTCAGTTATCTAGTGAGGCACTCCGCAACTTAGTGAGACCCTGTTTCAAAATAAAGAAAAAAAACATAGGGCTAGGGGTATAGCTCAGAGGTAGAATGCCCCTGAGTTCAATCCCCAGTACCAAACACACACACACACACACACACACACACACACACACACACACACACACACACACACACAAACATTATAAACCCTTTTCTAGTCTTTTAAAGTTACCCCTGAGAATATAACATGCATTCTTAAATTATTAAACTATAATGTTTATTGATACTCTT
>PVLC010019006.1:0-31261 GCA_004027655.1 Graphiurus murinus | reverse complement strand
TTTTTTCCAGTACTGGGGATTGAACCCAGGGGCATTCTACCTCAGAGCTACACCTCCAGCCCTACTTTTTATTCTTTCATTTTGAAACGGTCTCACTGAGTTGCAGAGGGCCTCATTAAGTAGCTGAGGCTGCCCATGAATCTGTCTCAGCCTCCCAAGTACTGGGATTACAAGCATGTGCCACCATGCCCATCTCTCATTTTATTTTGAGACAGGGTCTCACTAAGTTACTGAACTCTGGCCTCAAACTTATAATCCTGTTTGCCTCAGCCTCCTGAGTAGTTGAGATTAGGGGCATGTACCCCCACACACAGCCTCTATAGATGTTTTATGATGAGAATCTGAGCCCTCTGCAACTTAGTGAGACCCTGTTTCAAAATAAGGAATTAAAAAATAGAGCTGGGGATGTAGCTCAGAGGTAGAATGCCCCTGGGTTCCATCCCCAGTACTGCAAAAAAAAAAAAAGGATGAGGGTCCAAAAGGTGACTCCCAGCCTCAAGCTCCTATTTCAGTGCCTCCACCAGGAGTACGTAGGGAGCAGCCTGCTTCTCCGCACCCCTCAGCTACCATGCCGCTGGTGGTGGCAGCTGACGAGTGTGTTTGGGTTTGCAAAGGACTGGCTGGCAATGAGCGCCAGCCTACTTCTGTTCTTGACCATGGCAAGCTGTGTGCTCTTGGTCAAACCTCTGCCTCTCTACCATCTGTACCATGTTAGGATGGATCGGGTGTTCCGTGGTGTCCTCCCAGCACTGAAGTGTTGATTACAGAACTCTCTCTCCAGGTGAAAGTCAGACTTAAACAAATGCTTGGTCCCAGCAGTGGGATGACCCAGCCACGCAGCCCCTCTCCTTAGGAGCAGAGTTCTTTCTTCCTGCTGCACACACCAGCCCTGTGTACCCATTCAGCTCTGTGGAAAGCGGCACGGAAGCAACAGTGTTGACACTTTGACCAAGTGGGAACCAAAGCCAGCAGCTTGTTGGGAAAATGATGCCTCAATTTTGGAAACTATGCCTGTTGATCACTTTTTCATTGCTGTGACCTGACAAGAATAAATTAAGGAGGAAAAGTCTGGGTTCATGGCTTGGAGGGTACAGTCCACGGGCGCTGGCCCCATGGCTGTGGGCCTGAGGTGAGGCGGACTGTCATGGCAGAAGAACATGAAGGAGGAAGCTGCTCACCTCCAGGCAGCTGGGAAGCAGAGGAAGAGAGCGGAAGGAAGGAGTCAGGGACAGACACAGTCCCCAGTGGCCTACTTCAATCTGCTTCCAGTTGCCACCCAGTAGTCCACTCAAATTACTAATCCACCAAATGGATTAATCCACTGACGAGGTCAGAGCCCCATGACCCATCGTTCCCGCCAGCCCCGCCTCTGGGCATTGCTGCCTTATCTAACTCATGGGATTTGGGGGGGGACGTTCCAGTTTCAAATCACACTACTTGATCATATTTGGGGGCTTCACAGGCAGAAATGCAGACTGGAACCCCATTTACACACCCTGGCTGCATATGTAGAAGCACTGGGACTCCATGAAGAGGCTAATGATACACGTTAGTACACCCTGGCGGGAAACCATGCTACACGATTTTGGATCCTACCACTCTGTCCAGGGCTTCCAGAAGTCCAGAACAGAAACGAAACGCTCGTTTTAAAGCAGGCCAGGTTGACATCTCTGTGCAGGTCCACCATTCTTAAAAAAGATGCCGATGGTGGCAGCCAGGGATGGGGCAGAGGATACAGTGCTCTGTGTACTTTCCACTCAGTTCTACTCTAAAAAATAAGGTATGTTCATTTTTTTAACATAGAGAAGGGGCAGCTCTGCTGTGCAGGGTCAGTGAAAATAGTCAAAGTCGTGGTTCTCCACCTCTCACCCAGATCACTGGTCCTGAACACCTTTGTTCTCAGATTCTTTCTTGCTCTGTCTCCATGGAAGCCTTCTGTTGTCCAAGGGCAAAACCCTAAACTCCTTAGTCAGCATTGAAGGCGCTTCCAGCTCTGGCCTCAAACCATCTTTCCAGGCTCAGAATCAATAGCAAGTAACCCAAACTGAGAGGCTTGGAGACCACCCACTGGGCTTCAGGCCCCGCCAGGGCAAGACCTTGTCTGCCTACCACGGTGATACAGAACAGGATGGAGGTCCAGGGGAGCAGGTGTGCATGAGCCCCACTAGCCACCTAATCCACCTCTTTCTTTCCTTCCCCTGAGACCCTTCTTTCTGCCTAATTTCCTGCAGGGCCATTTCTCTCTGACCATCTCTGGCCACCTCCCTTGCCTTAGAGCTGTCTGCAGCACGACTGTGCTGTCACACTTGGCTCTGTGTGGAGCTGGGGATCCCTGGGCCAGGCCCGTGCTCTTCCCAGCTCTCCCTCTGCAGTACTGCCACGTGCCCGGAACTGCTCAGCTCCCCTCCAGGTCTGAGGGGCCTGCAAGCCTGTGTGAGCAGCAGGACCAAGATTCCTTTGTACAGCAAAAGGAGAGAGGTTGCATGAGAAAGTGTCTCTGCCCCCTTCAAAGTGGCCTGCTCCCCTGCTCCGTGAAAGTAGTAAGTAGCATTTAGCCTTTAAAAGTAAGGGCTGTGGAGCAGGGGAGATGTGAAACCCGGCTCCACTTAGTGCAAGTTGCTGAATGTGACTCGGTGTTTTCACTTAAAGAGAGGTATTAAGGCCGGGCATGGTGGCGCACGCTTGTAATCCCAGCATTCAGGAGGCTGAGACCGTAGGATCCGGGTTCTTGGCCAGCCTCAGCTACCTAGTGAGGCACTCCGCAACTTAGTGAGACTCGGTTTCAAAATAAAGAATAAAAAATAGGTCTGGGGGTGTAGCTCGGAGGTAGAATGCCCCTGAGTTCAATCCCCAGTAACGAAAAAAAAAGAGAGGTATTAAGATATTAATGCTCAGCTGGACCTGGTGTGGTGGTGCATGCCTATAATCCCAGTGCTTGAGTGACCGAGACAGGAAGATTGCAGGTTCAAGACCAGCCTCAGCAACTTAGCAAGGCCCTCAGCATCTTAGTGAGACCCTGTTTCAAAACAAAAAAATAAAATAGGTCTGTAGGTGTAGCTCAGAAGTTGAATGTCCCTGGGCTCAGTCCCCAGTATTTCCCCCCCCCCACATACACACACACAATAATGACAGTCTCTACTTTGTCTTTTTGGGTTAATTTAAGGACTTAGAAAGTTAATATATGTAGCCAGATGTGGTGGCGCACACTTGTAATCCCAGTACTTGGGAAGCTGAGACAGGAGGACTGCAGGTTTGCGGCAAGCCTCAGCTACTTAGTGAGGCCTTCTGCAACTTAGTGAGACCCTATTTCAAAATAAAGGATAAATAATAATAATAATAATAATAAGGCTGGGGATGTAGCTCAGAGGTAGAATGCCCCTAGGTTCAATCTCCAGTACTACAAAAAATAAAAAATATGATTCTGGGGAAAATAATTTTTAAAGTTCCTTTAAAGACATTTGTTTACATTTTTTTGTGTGTGTGGTACTGGGGGTTGAACTCAGAGGCATTCTACCTCTGAGCTATACCCCCAGCCCTATTTTTTTTTATTCTTTATTTTGAAACTGAGTCTCACTAAGTTGTGGAGTGCCTCACTAAGTAGCTGAGGCTGGCCAAGAACCCGGATCCTCCAGTCTCAGCCTCCCGAATGCTGGGATTACAAGCGTGCACCACCACGCCCGGCTTTGTTTACATTTTTAAGCAGAGATTTATTTGAGAAATAAACACACAACAGGACACTCACTTTACAGGCCATGTTACACAATAAAACAGGCAACATTAACACGTATCTTTGCAAGCACACTCGGGTACGCTAATGGCAGCTATATGGGCGTCATGGTTATAAGCAGATGAAACCATGCCCATAAAGAACTAGAGCCCTGCTGAGCGTGGTAGGGCACCCCTATTATTCCAGTATCTGGGAGGCTGAAACAGGAGGGTTGCAGGTTCACAGCCAGCCTCAGCAACTTAGTGACGCTCTCCGCAACTTAGTGAGACCCTGTTTCAAATTAAAAAAGAAGGCCTCTGGGTTCAACCTCTAGTACCACAATAAATAAATAAATAACAATGCTAATGATTTTAAATAGCAGGGGGAACACTAAGAAAGAGGAGGAGGAGGAGGAGGAGGAGGAGGAGGAGAAGGAACCCAAAAACTAAAAAGAAAATTGTATATATGAAAAAGTGCCTCGCAGGGATAGGTTAGGAACGTTGAACAGAGGTGGCCCCTGAGAGCCGGCCGCTGCCTTTCAGGATCATTAACTGTATTTGAAGGCTCGAATCCTGATGAGGAGCTGCTTTTCTGTTTATGATTTGGCTCTCCTTGGAGAGAACATTCACGCTCATGTTCCACGTGGCACTGCTCTCTTGGAAATTCTCCTATGATACGATATTTGCTGGCATGAGTATTCCCTATTAAATTTTCCCACCTTCTGGGCCCTGGTCCTGTGTGGTCTGGGACCAGAGAAATGCAACCCACATGCAAATGTCCAGACCACAGACAGTGCCGCTGGCCCAGTACAACACTGCTTCCAGGAGTTTTCTTATTCTACATGTAACTTCACCGGCTTCTTCAGGCAAACGTGGCGCTAAATCATTAAGAGCTCCTGGAATTTCATCAGCTGGAAGGATTGCCAATCTGGATAACAGCATTTTTTCTTTTAGGGGATTGAGCCCATGGCCTTGTGAACACACATGCTGTACCACTGAGCTTCACCACAGCACAAATGATGCTTTTTTTGTTGTTGTTGTTCTGGGGATTGAAACAGGGCATTCTACTTCTGAGCTATACCCTCTAGAGCTCTTTTTTTTTTTTTTTTTTTTTTTTTTTAATTTTGAAACAGAGTTTCACTAGATTCCTGGGGAAACTTGCTAAGTTGTTGAGACTGGCCACAAACCTGTGATCACAAATCCTGGGATTACAGGTGTGCGCTGCCATGCCCAGCATCATGAAGGGTATTTTTGCAGTGCTGGGGATGGAACCCAGGCCTCCTGCCACGTCAGACCAGCACTCTACCACTAGCTGCACCCCCTGCCCAGAGAAGGGCAAATGTGGAGCTATGGAAGGGGCTGAAATAGCACACGATTGAATAATTGGGCCGCTATCTTGCACACACACCCCAAAATGCACTCATTCCTTCTCAGGATTCAGCTTTCCACCCCTCTTCCACAGCCTTTCATTAAAATGGGAATTACGTTTTAGAGTGTTTCAGCTTTCGGATTTCAACATTCCAGATCGCAATCTTTCAGCATGGTGAGTTTTGGGGGACTTCGAGGTTTAGGGATTTGGATCTTTCATGAATTCAACATTCAGGATCATACCATTTAGGATTGTCTTACAGGATTATGATCAACACCAATTTGTAAAATGCTTAGCAATATATGGCACATAGTACTTGCTCAGTTAAGTGTCTTCTATTTTCTTTCTTTCTTTTTTTTTTTTTTTTTTTGCGGTACTGGGGATTGAACTCAGGGGCATTCTACCTCCGAGCTATACCCCCAGCCCTATTTTTTTTTTTATTCTTT
Source organism: Graphiurus murinus (assembly GCA_004027655.1). Classification (NCBI taxonomy): domain Eukaryota; kingdom Metazoa; phylum Chordata; class Mammalia; order Rodentia; family Gliridae; genus Graphiurus; species Graphiurus murinus. Next base: position 25,741 of record PVLC010019006.1, on the reverse strand, counting down.
ATTTTGAAACCGAGTCTCACTAAGTTGCAGAGTACCTCACTAGGTAGCTGAGGCTGGCCGCGAACCTGGATCCTCTGGTCTCAGCCTCCCGAATGCTGGGATTACAAGCGTGCGCCACCACGCCCAGCAAGTGTCTTCTATTTTCTCCTGTGGTTTTCTGTGGAAAAAGCCCATTCCCCTCTCACTGTTGCCTCATTCAGGGACAAGGGGGAACCTCTATATTCACGCAGCAATTTAAGAAGCTGACCTAAGACCAGCAGACTAAAATTCATCTTTTTCTTCTTTTTTTTTTCTTTTTTCTTTTTTTGTGGTACTGGGGATTTAACCCAGTACATTCTACCTCCAACTCCAAGCTCTGTCACCAGACCTATTTTTAAATTTTTTTTGAAAACAGGATCTCACTAGGTTGATGAATCTCACAACATTGCTGAGGCTGGCTGTGAAGCTGCGATCCTCCTGTCTTAGCCTCCCAAGTACTGAGATTACAAGCATTTGCCACCACGCCCGGCTTAAAATTGGTCTTCTTTTTTTTTTTTTTTGCAGTACTGGGGATTGAACTCAGGGGCATTCTAGGTCTGAGCTATACCCCCAGCCCTATTTTTTATTCTTTATTTTTAAACAGGGTCTAAGTTGCGGAGTGCCTCACTAGGTAGCTGAGGCTGGCCATGAACCCGAATCCTCCGGTCTCAGCCTCCCAAATGCTGGAATTACAAGCATGCGCCACCACGCCCGGCTTAAAATTGGTCTTCTTTAAAAAAAAAAAATGTGTGTGTGTGTTGGAGGATTGCACTCATAATTGAACCCAAGGCACTTGACAGCGCCCTCCCGGCAGTAGCAGCAGCCACAGCCCAGTTTGAGCACCCGGGCTCCGTGCCTCCGACTATTAAACCCGGTGTCCCGAGTCCTGTGTCTCCTGAGCTAAAGTCTTTTGGTTCTTGAAGACAAGAGCTGAGGAAACTGGATCCGGGGCTGAGACTTCCTTGCACTGGCCCACCCCAACCACAGTGGTTGCTTTATCCCTGGGGCCATGACTTGGATATTTCTTTTTCTCCGTTCTCTGTCCCTCCATGAAGGTGTCTTACGTGGACAGTAAAGACCAGTGGTGTGCGGTCTGGGCTCTTCCCAGATAGCACCGAGAGGCCCCGCTGGTTCTCTTTGTTCCTCATGGCTGACCAGGTGTTACAATCCCACCTACTCTCCCTGGAGACATCTGATCCCTCAAACCTCAGTCACCAGCCGGCCAGTAAGAGCCAGAAAAGCAGTGGCCAAGCTGACAAATCTTGCAATGTCTTCCTCTGGGGAAAGACCCTTCTCCTGTTGGAGTCGGGAAAGTCGCCCCAGAGGGGCTGGTCTTCCTGGACACTTCCAAACCCATTTGTGGTCTCTTTCTTGCGGCTCAAATGCTTTTTTTTTTTTTTTTTTTAACTTCATCCTCATTAATGAGGTGGCTGGGCCCTTACATCCTGTGGTTCCAAATCCCTACATTTTGTTGGGAAAAATCCCTGAGGACAGTAGACTTTAAGATTATGATCTCTGGCGGGGCATGGTGGCACACGCTTGTAATCCCAGCATTCGGGAGGCTGAGACCGGAGGATCCGGGTTCACGGCCAGCCTCAACTACCTAGTGAGGCACTCCGCAACTTAGTGAGACTCGGTTTCAAAATAAAGATTAAAAAATAGGGCTGGGGGTATAGCTCGGAGGTAGAATGCCCCTGAGTTCAATCCCCAGTACCGTAAAAAAAAAAAAAAGAATAAAAAATAGGGCTGGGGGTGTAGCTCGGAGGTAGAATGCCCTTGAGTTCAATACCCAGTACCGCAAAAAAAAAAAAAAAGATTATGATCTCTGGCCAGGTGTGGTGGCATACGCTTGTAATCCCAGTACTTGGGAGGCTGAGACAGGAGGATCACAGGTTTGCTGCCAGCCTCAGCTACTTAGTGAGGCACTCTGCAATTTAGTGAGACCCTGTTTCAAAATTAAGAATAAAAAATAGGGCTGGGGATATAGCTCCGAGGTATAATGACCCTGGGTTCAACTCCCAGTACCCCCTTCCCCCCAAAAAAGTTTGTTGTTTTTTTTTTTGCGGTACTGGGGATTGAACTCAGGGGCATTCTACCTCTGAGCTATACCCCCAGCCCTATTTTTTATTCTTTATTTTGAAACTGAGTCTCACTAAGTTGTGGAGTGCCTCACTAGGTAGCTGAGGCTGGCCTCGAACCCGGATCCTCCGGTCTCAGTCTCCCAAATGCTGGGATTACAAGCGTACCCCAAAAAAGATTATGATCTCTGCATCCTAGTACACCAGGACTCTCAGTTCTTATTTGCTTTTTTTCTTTTTTTTGTGGTACTAGAGATGGAACTCAGGGGCATTCTACCTCCAAGCTACACCCCCAGCCCTATTTTTTTATTCTTTATTTTGAAACAGGGTCTTACTAAGTTGCAGAGGGCCTCACTAAGTAGCTGAGGCTGGCCACGAACCCGGATCCTCCTGTCTCAGCCTCCCAAGTACTGGGATTACAAGCGTGCTCCACCACGCCCAGCCTCCTGTTTGCTTTTGAGGCTCCCCAAAACAACAACACTCTTTTACCAACATGGGAACTTGGAAGAACCCTCACTAATGGGGACAGGTTTTTGCTTTCTTTGTGGTTCCTGGCTGTATTTACCTCTGCCCCTCACTTGGTGTGGCTGCTGTACTATTGTAGCAGCTGCCCCTTCGGTGCTGTTCCTTAACAGCTGCCTCTGGCAATTTTCCTAACTTTGGCTTTTTCCTAGAACAATCCCTGCAACATCATACCTGCCAAAGTGTTATCCAAGCCCCAGCGGGTTAGGTATCAACATGTCAGCTGGGATTGGGGTGAACATGCTCCTAATAAGCCTCTGGTAGAAGACCAGGGTTGGGCATTCTACTGCTTGAGCATTTCTTTGGTTTGCTGGTATCCCAGTTCCTGAGCACTCAGTACTAAATCTCACCATCTTAGTTTACCAGTCCTAAAAAGCAACTGCAGGAGCCATAAAAGCCAAACAAGAGTCCTTTAATTCTCTCTTGCCTCTCTAGTGCTCTAAAACCATCAAGCACTTGATGTTTTAACCGCTGAAATAGGCTGTACCTGTGCACTGCTCACTGAAACGTGCTGCTTCTGGATAAGTAACTCCCCCCAAGTTGAGGACAACTTCAACACTATTAAACACAACCTCAAAATTATTGACACCTTGTGAGACACTGCTGGTCCTGGACCGGGATGGTTACAATCCCTACTTCAGCCTCTCGGCTCACAGTCTTCTCCTGGGTCCTCCCCTTTGTAGTTCCCCTTTGCTTGCTTTTGCTTGGTTTGCTGTTTGGTCCGTGTCTGCTAAACATGACTGTCAGTCAGGCTTGTGTCTTCCAGATTGGAGGCGACTAAACTACAGATGGTGCTCTGGAAGGCGCCAAAGATGACAGCCCTGGAAAAATTCTATCACGGCCAGTCAACTGTCCTGAGCCCTGAAAACCCATCTGTTGGACCCTACCTGCCGTTCCCTCTCCATCAACCCTTCTCAGCAGGAAGCAGCTCAACCAATCTTCACCCATTTCCTAATAGCAATTAGGGATACCAGTCAACTAGGAGGGAATGATAAAAGATAAAGGGTGGCTGGAGTAGTAGGGGCCAGCGCCCAAAGCTCTCGGTGAAAATTAAGACCGATCAGAGATTCCAAAGAGGGATTGAAAATGGGCCAATCAGGGCCCAGATTTGAGGACCAATCAGGGCCCAGATTTGAAGACCAATCAGGACCCAGATTTGAGGACCAATCAGAGCCCAGATTTGAAGACCAATCAGGGCCCAGATTTGAGGACCAATCAGGGCCTAGGTCTAAGGACCAATCAGGACCCAGATGTAAGGACCAATCAGAGGAGTTGCCACACTATATAAGCTGGTGTCCTGAGCGCTGAGCAACAGAGCAGTGGTCAGGAGACAAACGGAGACTCACAAAAGCAAAGGAGCAGTGAAAAGAGGAGTGCAGCGGCTCCCAGCATGAGAGTGGCAGTGATGACTGCTGGTGGCAAGCACGCTTGCAGAGCTGTAGCCTCATCAGGAGAAGAGTAACAGCAACAGCAATTTGACAGTGCCTGGGCAGCCAAAGGCCCAGTGTGAGCAAGACCCCTCCTCTGTGCGGGAATCCTGTTCCCATTCCTGGTCTCCTACTAGATGCTGCACCCTGATTCCTATGTCTCATAAGCTAAATTATTTTGGTTCTTGGAGAGAAGAATGGAGGTAAGTTATCAGTCTGGAACTGAGACCTCCTCCCAACCCATAGCAGTTCCCTTACCACATTCACAGACAATTTAGAAAATATGCAAATCCTAATGCATCCCAGCTTCTGATTTAGGGTTTCTTGAGCTCCAACATACACAGGAAGCCTGGCCTCTTGTAAATTTCTCTTCCAGCCCAGGTATTCTGGAGTCCCCAGGCTTGTGTGAGCCACTGCCCTCTCCTTTCCATCCTCAGTGTAGCTGATTTCATCACTGTGAGAAGTCTCCCCACCCCGAGCTCCTCAGGGAGAGACTTGTATTTTGCAAACTATCAAACCAAGATTCCGTGGAAACTGGGTCAAGAATGGGAAGAATAGAGTTCACCCACTTCTGTCGCGTAATGGGGATCCCACAGCAGTTTGCTGAGCCCCAGATGTTACAGGGCGGGGTGAGGTCGTCCCGCAATTTGCACACCTGCCGTGTCTGTCTGGTTCGCCGCGGGGCCTGGCAGGCTGCCTGGCACAGACGTGCCCTCAGTTGTGCTGAGTAACTGAAGGAACGAATGGCCCATCTGGCTGGAGACGCAGAGGACCCGCCTGTGACATAAGTGGCCAAGGCAGAAGCCCAGGAGCTCATAAGGCAGGTGGCACATTAGGAGGAGTGTAGCTCAGAGGTAGAACGCTCCTGGGTTCACTCTCCAGTACCACACACACACACACACACACACACACACACACACACAAAGAGACTGTTGACAATGACCTTGGAGCACCCTGCTCCTGGACACTCAGCAGCAGCCTCAGGTGGATCTGCCCAGCTGACCCCTCTCCAGGGAAGTAGGAGGGGCTCCTGATATCCTTCTCCATCTCCAAGCCCTCGTAGAAAGGGCTTTCTTTGCAACATCTCTGTACACCTAGGATTCCAGCCCCCTCTCCACGCTATTCTTGGAGCTGAGCCATGCCACCCCTACACAGATGGCCGAGGCAGCCTCCCTGCCGTGACGCTGCGTTTCGGCGCCCTCCTCGATTGTCCCAAGCAGGGAGTGACAGTCACCTCATTTGGGCCTGCAAAGAGTCAAGCCCCCTTTTACGGAGGAGCAAACTGTCCCGTGGGGAAGGTGACATTCCCTGATCACAACCCAGTTAGTAATGGCAGTAGGTTAAGAAACCAGGACTTGGCTTCCCAAAGGTCTCGGGGCTGCCCAACCACTGGCAGGGTGGAAAGGAAGCGCCATCTCTGCCTGGCCAGCAAGAAGAGGTGCGTGCGCATGCGCACAGGCGCCGGTGCTGGAGGGCGGCTCCAGTTGGATCAAGTCGTCAGCTGTTGTATCTGTGCTGAGTGGGTCTGCGGAGGAATCAGGAGAAGAGAGGAGGTGGGAGCCTGGGCACAAGAAGTGGCGTGACTCGCACTAGTTCCTGGAAGGGCAGGTGTTGCTCCTTTGCCCAAGGAAGAGCTTATCATCGAGGAGTTGGGTTCTTTTCACAGAACCTGTGGGCCCTCGGGCAAGAGGAAGTGCAGCCTGGGTCAGACAGCAGAATGTGTAATGAGTATAGTGTGGGAGGGTCTGAGTGCGCAGGCCGAGGCCTGGGCAGGCGAGTCCAGGAGTCTAACCCCCTCCCCCCATGACCTAGACATTCTCCTGGCTAGAGAAAGGGTGCAAAGGGCCAGGAAGGGGATCAGAGGAAAAGGAGCAAATTTGGCTTCTAGGATTCCAAGAATCCTTTGGCAAATTTGGTTTCTAGGATCCCATTGCCCAAAAGACTATGTGTCTGAGAACCAGTTAATGTTCTTATCCAAGAGTTTCACTTTAGAAGATATTCTCGTGAAGATGCATAAATCAGCTGGGCGTGGTGGCGCACGCTTGTAATCCCAGTACTTGGGAGGCTGAGACAGGAGGATCCCGGTTCGTGGCCAGCCTCAGCTACTTAGTGAGGCCCTCCGCAACTTAGTGAGATCCTGTTTCAAAATAAAGAATAAAAAATAGGGCTGGGGGTGTAGCTCGGAGGTAAAGTGCCCCTGGGTTTAATCCTCAGTACCAAAAAAATAATAATAAGATGCATAAGTCCCTCTTCCTCCTCCTCCTCCCCCTCCTCCTCCTCCTCCTCCTCCTCCTCCTCCTCGTTCTTCCATTTTGCACATCTCCAGTTGCACATGGAGGTAAATGAGATGGCACAAGCCACTCCTCAGCCAGTTCTGCTGAAACACAGGTGTGTGTTTCATTCTATGAAAGTGGCTACAGCCTAGCATCAAATTTGGATTGAGTGATCAGATTTGATTCCTCCATTCCAATAGTTACCAAGCGCCACTCCTCGAAGCTGCTAGCTACTGGGAGGATGGCCATGAGCTGTGCATGCCCCGAATCCTGCCTGGGGAACTCAAGTCCTAGCAACTTCTTCAGCCCCACTGCCCTCCATCACCTTTCCCATCTGCTTTCCCCTGAATCTTCCCCCAAGTCTATGGATGAAAGAGCAGCATGATTCGTTAGCATTTCATCCCTAAAATGGAAATGATGTTCCAGTGGAGTGGGGATCAACTATAACCCTTAAAAAATTTAAAAGCAAGGCGATAAAACAACTTAGTGTCTCAAAAGTATCAAATCAGTTTTGCCTAATGATTTTGACTGACCCATGGTAATAGTCCGTGCTGTCTAGGAGGCAGTACAATGGTGATCTCCGGCTGCTGGCAGCCAAGTAACTAGTAAAGCAATTTGAAATCTGACCATACTCATTAAGTAGCCGGATCCTCTGGTCTCATCCTCCCAAGTACTGGGATTACAAGTGTTCCCCACCATGCCCGGCTTTGTATTCCATTTTTAAAAGTAATATGATGCAATAAGTATTTTCCATACTGCTATATAGTTCATGACCTCTGCTATTTTATTAAGAGATACACCGTCGTGTGTATGGAAACACTCCTGTAGTGTGGCACATCGGGGTCTGCACCGTTTTGGTATCTGCGAGTCCATTGCCGAATGTGACCACCGTGTCCTTTGCTGCCTCCACTGTAAGCAGCGATGGAGCCAGGAGCGGCCCCCACGCGCCCCCTCCGCACTCCTGTTGCTCCATGCAGGGGCCGGGAGTCCCTTTCATTTTCAGTTAAACTCTACAAAGGAAATCATCTGCTGTTGTAGTATCTGCGAATATAGACATTCGAGAAGGTCCCTAATTAAAGCCAAGGACCTGCTATATTTCTACCCACTTCAGGGCCTGGCTCCTCAGGGATCAGAGTTTTCCATTTTCTCTCAACGAAGATGTATTGCTGCTTTACATTTCTTGCTAACATTTATTTCTATGGTACTTGAAATTGTTTGGATTCTATTATGAATAGCATCTTTTGATGTGATGCTTTCCAACTTGTTTTTGTACTCTGTAGACATACTACTTATTTTTAATATTCCCCTGGTGATTTTCTGAAATTTTACTGATGTGATAGTTACTGAATGAATAATTCATGGATAATAAAGCAGCCTTTCCCCCAATTTCTCAATACTCATTTTTCTTATTTTGACTCCATGCCTTATTGAGTTAGCTGGCACTCTTGAACTGTTTCTATGTGACAGAATTAACTCTAGTATTTCACCATTGAGAACTGGTTTACAAAAGCTATTCTCCATCATCACACGATGTGTTTTATTCTTATACTTAAGCATTTTTATTAGAATTAAGTGCTGAACTTTCAGACTCTAATCAAATGATCATAATTTTCCATTCTTATTTATGCCATGAATAGAATGTATTATGTGCATAAATTTCCATATGCTGAGTTATCTTTATATGCAGTAGAAACCTCAACTCGGTCATTGCAGATTTTTATATCAATATGTTATAGATTTATATTCTCTAATATTATGCAGTATGTTCATCTCAGAGTCATAAATGAGATTGAGCTATGGTTTCCTTGTGATCGAGGTTTATCATTAGTGTTATATTTGCTTCATAGACTAGATATGAAATAATTGGGCTTTTCTGTTTGGGTGACAATTTATAAGACATGAGAATTGCTTGCTTTCTGAAAATTTAAGAACTTACTAGATAACATCTTGCAACTAGTATTTTGCAAAGTTCCTTATCTTTCCCACATCTTTTTTTTTTTTTAATGGAACCCAGGGGCATTCTACCTCTGAGCTACATCCCAGCCCTAATTTTTATTCTTTTTTGTGTGTGTGTGTGCGGTACTGGGGATTGAACTCAGGAGCATTCTACCTCCGAGCTATACCCCCAGCCCTATTTTTTATTCTTTATTTTGAAACAGGGTTTCACTAAGTTGCAGAGTGCCTTACTAGGTAGCTGAGGCTGGCCGCGAACCTAGATCCTCTGGTCTCAGCCTCCCAAATGCTGGGATTACAAGTATGCGCCACCATGCCCAGCTTATTCTTTATTTTGAAACAGGATCTCACTAAGTTGTGGAGGGCCTCACTAAGTAGATGAGGCTGGCAGTGAATCTTTCCCACATCTCTATAGGAGGCTTTTGATTTTTTTAACTTAAATTCTTAACATAGTCAGGCATAGTCCCAGTTTTTTATAATGTGTGAGTGGGGGGATCCTGGGGGAGGGGTAGCCCTCCTTTTCCTTTAGAAGGCTGTGCTTTGTCTCGGGTATCCAAGTCTGAGGCCTCTAATGTTAAGAAAAGAATGCTAGTCAGGCATGGTACTTGGGAAGCTGAGATAGAAGGATCTTAGGTTCAAAGCCAGCCTCAGCCACTTCATGAGACATATTTCCAAACAAAAAATAAAACAGGCTGGCGGTGTAGCTCAGAGGTAGAATCCCTTTGAGTTTAATCCCTAGCACCACAAAAAAGAAAGGACAAAAGAAAGCAAGCTACTAATCATACTAAACTAAAATGTTTTTGGTGTGCAGATGTTCATTATACTACTCTTGTTTCCCCACCTTATCCTGCAGGACCTCGGTGACCTTGCAGGGATTCTACCTGCCCTCGTCTGGCCTGTCTCCGAAGTCCAGAAGGTTCTTTCCAGGTGGGAGGCTCTAACTGGTGGATCTAAGATGTCAGTGTGGTGTAAAACAACCTCCAACTTCATTATAATCTCATTTGCATGCTAAATGACACCCCCAGCACCAGGACAATTGCCAATTGCCAGAACACCAGAAAGAGCCATAGAAGGATAAAAAAAGAGGTGACCCGTGAATTCCCAGGGGAATCTCTACCCACTTATTAGCCTCTCCCTCCCCACCCAGGCGGCAGCACGTTGCCCTCTGACTTTCTCACTAGCCTAGGCCAAAAATAGAAGTCTCCTTCACTGCTGGGTGGGGCATGGCCTTGGTTTTGGTTCTGTGTCAGAGAAGGGAGGATTCTAGAAGGGCCCCAGGAGTTCTCCTGGGAGAGAGAAGGGAGGCAACTCAGGACCATCAGGTCCTTGGCTCACCTGGTGGGAAGAATTCAGCACGCGGGAATCGGAGACAGAGACCACGGTTTATTTAGGAAAGCAAGAATACACGTTCAAGGGAGAATGCGGGCCATCTGGAGGGTAAGAGAGGCATTTGGGGGTTTATGGCTCCTCTGTTAAAGGAAACTCGCTGAGTGGGGGTACAGCACGGGATGTGGGGATGGCGTCAGTCTGGGGCGCTCGGGATGGTTTAGTCTCCGGCGGTCTGGCCATTCTCAAGATCCTTAGGCCCACGTGGTCTCCGTTATCTGATCAATAGATATCAATAGATTATGCTGGAAAGTTCCCTACATTATAAGTTTCTTAAGATGTCATATCTCTCTTGCTTAAACTATTTATTGGGGCAGAGGTTAATAACAGTGCCCAAGACAGATATCATAGGTGAATTTCTGGTTAACTTTTAAGATTTATAGAGTCCCCCCAGAGTCTGGGAGAGAACTGACTTGAGGAGAGGAGAGATGAGGGGCTTTAGCACCAGGCTTTCACAGTAAAGTTATATATATTTTTTGTTCCTCCTTTACGTCTCCTTTCTGCCTATTTCTTTTATCCTTCCTCAGTTCCACAATTCTGAGAGGGGAAAAAGACTCAGCCTTTGGAGTGATCCAGATGGTAAACACCACGCATGGAGGCATACAGTTGTAACCCCAGTACTTGGGAGGCTGAGACAGGAGGATTACAAGTTTTCAAGGCCAGCCTTAGCAACTTAGTGAGGCTCTGTTTCAAAATAAAAATTGAAATAGGGGTGGGGGTGTAGCTCAGAGGCAGAATGCCCGTGTTCAATCCCCAGTGCCCCCAAAAACAAAATTGGTAACACTATTTAATAAGAATTTGAAATCATCTGAATGTTCAGGAAAGCGGAGAAGCAAATCGCCAGCCATTCCTGGTGTTTCCTTCCCCTTCTCCCCTCCCACATGATTTCCATAGCTCCGCCCAGCAACCAAGTAGGCCAATCAGAGTGGGCCCTGAGCCTTGCCCCGCCCTCTTCTGCCAGGCAGCACTGAGCTGGGAGCAGCCTGGGGTTGGGGCTCTTCAGCATAGTTGGTGAAGTCCTGTCTATGAGATGGAAAGACAGAAGGCTGAGGACTATTTTGTTTTGGGGTTCCAGACTCACATGTGTCCATGGTATCCCTCACCTTGAGAAGTTTGTGTGCCAATAAGTTTCTTTTTTGTGTGTGTTTGTGGTACTGGGGATTGAACCCAGGGGCATTCTACCTCCGAGCTACACCCCAGCCCTGTATTTTTATTCTTTGTTTTGAAACAGGGTCTCGCTAAGTTGCAGAGTGCCTCACTAAGAAGCTGAGGCTGGTGGTGAACCTGCGATAATCCTGTCTCAGCCTCCCAAGTACTGGGATTACAAGCACACGTTACCATGCCCTGTTATAAATTTCTTTTTTTTATGTAAGCCACTTTGAGTTTGTTTTGGACACCTAAAACGGAAAGAGCAATGACTATTCTTTGCCTAATTAAAAAATTGTACCAGGCCAGGCATGGTGGTACACACCTACATTCCCAGCAACTCAGGAGGCTGAGGCATGAGGATCCAAGTTGGCCCGGACAATTTAGTGAGACCCCCGTCTCAAAATAAGATTAAAAAAAAAAAAAAAAAAGAGCTGGACATGGTGGCACATGCCTGTAATCCCAATATTTTGGAGGCTGAGAAAGAGGATCACAGGTTTAAAGCCAGCCTCCGCAATTTAGTGATAACTTGTTTCAAAATTTAAAAAAAGGCTGGGGTTGTAGCTCAGAGGCAGACCCAGGTTCAATTCCCCCTATGGAAAATAAAAGAAAAAGGAAAGAAAAAAGAGGGTCTGGGGGTGTAGCTTGGTTGTAGAGTGCTCCCCCAACATGCATAAACAAGGCCTGGATTCAATCCTCAGTACTGGAAAAAAAAAAAAAAAAGATTGTGTGTACAGTCAAGAGAATATCATGCAACATAAGATAACAAAGTACAGCATAGACAACTGTGGTAAGTGAAAACAGCAAGAAGGAGCCGAGTGGGTGTAATCCCAGTCCTTGGGAGGCTGAGATAGGAGGATCACAGGTTCGAGGACAGCCTCAGCAAGTAGTGAGACTCTCATCACTCTAGTGAGACCCTGTTTCCAAATAAGAAATAAAATTGGACTGGGGATGTAGCTCAAAGGTAGAATGCCTTTAGGTTCAATCCCTAGTACCACAAATAAATAAAGAAAACAGCAAGAAGGAAAGTTCTAGATCTGTAGGCAAGTAGGCAAATTAGGGATTTGAGGAATTTGAGAGAAAGGAAACTCAATTCTGCACTGCAGCCTGGAGGGAGGGTCCCAGCAGACATGAAAGAAAGAAAGCCAGCATGTCAGCCCCCAAAGCAAGAAAAATCATAGAAAGGAGATTCCAGGCCAGAATATCAATGATTGTCACTCTGGGTTGGTTGGTTTTTTTCTTTCCCTTATTTTTTACTTTCCTAAATTAAAATAGAAGAATGCATGTAATTCTCATGCATGATGTTCAAATACCTCCTAAAGCAAGACAAGAAAAAAGTATTTTAAGAGAGCTGAACCAGGCAGCCAGGAGAGGTAAATGGGCGAGGCCAGGACGTGGGTTGTGGGGACACAGAGGGGCCTCCCTCCTTGCCCTGGAATCTGGACAAGCAGGTTCCAGTGACATCCCATTGTCTGTGCACAGGCTCTGAGCCAGCAGTCGCCGCGGGGACAGGAGGAGGAGCGCAGACGCCACCTGGTGGTGAGCGGACACTCCTGCAGGCCCCGGGCCCCAGTGCTCTCCAGGGGAAGCGACTCCAGCCAGTGCAGGGGAGGAGGCGCTCTATTGTTAGGCTGGAGAACCAGGGAGGCAGCGCGTGGAGGCCAGGAGTCTCTGGCTGGCGAAAAGAACAAAATGATGTCGTTTGTAACAAGATGGATGGAACTAGGGAATATAACGCTAAATGAGATCAGCCAGCGGCGGAACGTCAGGAGGATGGTTTTTTCTCTCCTGTGTGGAAGGTAGAGAGGGTATAGGCCACAAAAGGGGTTCAGTTAAGTGAGGAGAGAGCGGTGGGAAAGTGGAGAGGTGCAGGAGGGAGGGGGGAGGGGACAGGAGGACTGAGGAGGGGACAGTTCATACACAAGTCTGCCCACACAGGAAGGCTTCACGCCAAGCCCACTAACATGTATGGGGGGGGGGACACAATGTCGTGTGCAGGTGTGCGTGTGCCACTTTGAATCTCACCAGGATGTACAATTGCACCAACATAAGTTGTTAAAAAGGCAGAGGAAACCCCAGGCTGACGCAACCCCAGGCCGGCCACGTGTGCTCCACGTGCGTCTAAGGTGGGCGGGGCGGCCTCGCGGCCCTCGGCCGGGTCCAGGGAGAAGCTTGGTGGCATCTTGGTGGCGCTCTTGGTGGACGCCTGCCCTGTGCTGCAGGCGGGTCTCTGCCTCTGTGTGCGTTTTTCCGATGGTGATGCAGGCACGGCAGCAGGGTGACCTGTGGCTCTGGGGCACGGCTAGATGGACAGCAGCTCAGGGCTTTGTGTCCCTGGCGCCGGCTTCTGGGTACCTGGCTGCCTCTAAGTCTTTGAAGGCCAGGCTGACTTTGCAGCCTTCCCTCTCCTGGTCTCCAGTGTGCTGGGTTTTTTTTTTTTCCCTCTCTCTCTTTCTCTGTCCCTCTCTCACTGAGGATTGAACACCGGTGCTCTACCACTGACCTTCATCCCCAGTCCTTTAATTTATTTTTAAATTTTAAAATCTTGAGACAGGGTCTTGGTAAGTTTCCCAGGCTGGCCTCACACTTGAGATCCTCTGGCCCCAGAGATGGGGGCTCCTGATTTGTTATCTTACTTGCATTGTCTCAAGGACTGGCCCATCGTGTGTGTGTGTGTGTGTGCGCGCGCGCGTGTGTGTGTGTGTGTGGTATTTGATATTGAACCCAGGGGTATTCTACATCCAAGCTATATCCCCAGCCCTTTTTATGTTTTTGTTTCCAAACCCTGATTCCATCAGGGTCTCCCCAGGTTCCTGAGAGTATCTATGCTTCTGAGGCCTTTCTCAAACCTGCAATCCTCCTGTCTTAGCTTTCCAAGTTCTGGGATTACAGGCATGTGCCAGCGCACGTGGGCAGCCTACTGTGTGTGTGTGTGTGTGTGTGTGGTACTGGGGATTGGACCCAGGGGCATTCTACCTCCAAGCTATACCCCAGCCATATTTTTTATTCTTTATTTCTGAAACAGGGTCTCACTAAGTTGCAGAGGGCCTCACTAATAACAGGCTTGCTGCGAACCTGTGATCCTTCTGTCTCACTAGCCTGTTTTTTAACTCCCAATCTTCTGGTAAGTTTGTTATCCCCATGAGACACTGAGGGCCGACTCAGCTCGTTGTCACTTACCTCATTGTTACCTCATCGTCACTTACCTGGAGGCTGGTGTAAAGAGGACTGGGGGCATGTGCCAGGGAGTGACGGGACAGCAGGAGTGAGGGAGGGGCCGGGCTGCACTGCGCTCACTGGCGGGGCTGGCGGGGCCCGAGGTGGACTCGCCCCTTTCACCCAGGGACCCATGTGGACCTCCTGGTGGGCGAGCCCCAGGGTCTCCTCCGCCGGAATGCTCCCACCCGGGGCCCCTATTTCCACCCGGAAGCCCTGGGCTCAGCTTGCCTGGTCTCTGCTGCTCGCCGGGATCCTCCTTCCTATCCCTCCCTGCAGCTCGAGTGTCTGTGGTTCCTTCCAAAGGTGAACCCATGAGTCTTTTTAGTTTTCGAGAGTTTCTGAGAAGGGAAAACACCGGACAGTTGTTAAGTGTCATGTAGTTTGGGGAAGGAGAGAAAGAAGAAGCCCCCAGTGACAGGAAAGCCGCGAAGCCTCAGGTGGGGCAGGTGGCGGCTGCTGGGCCTGCGCCCCCCATGAGACCTGCTGCTGAGGTCTGGGTGATTCTGCCCGCCCCACCCAAGTCACAGGTGGAAACCTCATCCCAGGTGACGGTATGAGGAGGGGCCTTGGGGAGTGGGTCAGCGCCCAGTGAAGGGGCTGACGGAGCTCGCTGGTCCCTCTTCAGGCTGCAGCAAGAAGGGACCTTCTGGAAGCAGAGAGAGCCCTCAGCAGGCACCAGCCGGCAGCGCTGCCACCTGGACCTCAGCCTCGGGGCCTGCGGACCATGAGCCTGAGACGCTATCGTTACAAACTCCCTGCGCCAAGGTCCTTTTATTATTATTATTATTAGTAGTAGTAGTAGTAGTACTGAGGATTGGACCAGAGATATTCAACCTCCTAACTACACCCTCAGCCTTATTTTGCTTTTTATTTTGAGACAGAGTCTCCCTAGGTTGATGAGGATCTTGCTAAGTTGCTGAGGCTGGCCTTGAACCTGGGCTCCTCCTGTCTCAGCCTCCCAAGTACTGGGATCGCAGGTATGCGGTGCTGTGCCTGGCTTAAGGTACTTAGTTCTAGCAGCCCTGACTAGACAGAGACCCCCGGCAAGCCCCATAACGCCCTCGCCTTGTACATCTCGGGCTGCCATTTCAAAATGCCACCGGTAGAGATGCTTATTGGATGCGGGCCCCACTCTTAACCAATTCCCAAATGCCCCGCATTTTTTTCTGTGTGTGTTACTGGGGATGGAACCCAGGGTCCTTCAACCTCCAGGCTAAGACCTATTTTATTTTTTATTTGGAAACAGGGTCTTGCTAAGTTGCTGAGAGCCTTGCTATTTGCCGAGGCTGGCCTCAGCCTGTGATCCTCCCGTCTCAGCCTCCCAAGTACTGGGATTACCAGCGTGTGACAATACGCCCGGTGATGTGTGTATGAATATGAGAGATATGCAGTTCAGTCAAGAACATTCCCTGTGGCTCAGTGCTCAGTGAACTCTTCCATAAAGCCAGGAAAACCCTCTTCCTTATTTTTTTGGGTGGGGGGCAATACTAGGAATTGAACGCTGGGGAATTCTTCCTCAGAGCTATATCTCCAGCTCTTTTTACTTTGAAACAAGGTCTGGCTCAGTTGCTGAGGCTGGACTGGAACCTGTGATCCTCCTGTCTTGGCCTCCCAAGTACTGGGATGGCAGGTGTGCGTCACAGCACCCAGATAAGAAGATTCTCTTCCCTGAGGAGCCTCAAGGGAGAAACAGAAGGTCTGGCCAGGCCTGTCCAGGGCCGGCGACCTCAGCTCCAGGGGATACTCAGTACTAGCCGTACCTCCAGGGCCACCATGTGCCACATGCTGGGGGACAGGAAGGCCAAGCTCACAGCACACACAGGCCCAGCTCTCGGGCACTCTCGGGCTCCTTTAACCCCCTGGTCCGCCATGGTCCCCGCCAGCAGCCCGAGCTCACCTTCCGCAGCAGCTTCTCATAGAGCCGGGTGACTTTCTCCAGCAACTCTTCCAGCTCCTGGGCCTTCACCCTCAGGTCTTGGGCCAGCTCGGCCCTTGCTCCCTCCTGCAGATGCTTGCACTCGTTCCAGAGATTGTACGCGTCCTGGCCCAGCGAGACCACGGCCAGGGCTCCGCTCTTCATGAGAGCCTTCTTGGTCAACGCTAGCGGGGTGCCCTTGAAGGCCTTTTGCACGCTCTGGGTGCTCCGGGTGGAGGCTTTGCCACCGGTCAGGAGACTCTTGGCGGTCTCGGCCAGGTGCGGCTTCGCTTTGGCAATCTGATAGGCACGCTTGTTCGTCTTGATGGTCTTCCAGGCATTCCCACACTTGATCACCATATTTGCCACAGCCATCACTGTAAACAGCTTTCCCCCATCCTGCAGGAGTTCGTGGTCTTCCATGGGCACAAGTCGGCTGGCTTGCTCTTGAGCTTTTTTATTGCGAGAGTGTTCTAACAGGCTGGACGCAATACCGGTGAGCCCAGCTGCTGCCCCCAGAGTTTGGCCAGCAGCGCTGAGCATCAGGCTTCCTCCCGCCGTCATGGGAGCCAGGGCGAGGCCCAGGAGGCTCGCGACTCCAGAGACCACGGCAGTGGAGCTGGCTGCCACGTTGATCTTGGTGGCCGTCTTGTGGCCTGTGTCGACCTTGTCTGCTAGGGCGTGGAGCTTCGCAATGGTCTCCTTCTGATCCTGCATCCAACTGGGGAAGTCTTCCAAAAACTCCTTTCCAAAATACTCCAGAAGTATTCTTTCCTCTTCTGACAGATCTCCATCTTGTAGATCCAGTTCTTTACACAGAAGAGCATAATCCTTGTTCCTGTGGGTGAGTGGAATAAAGACCTAGCTTTGACTTCCACATGGAAAAGCCCAACTCTTGTTTGTTTGTTTTTTGTTTTGGTGCTGGCGATTTAACCCAGGGCATTGTACCTCTGACTACACCCCCAGCCCTTCTATTCTTTCCTTCCTTCCTTCCTTCCTTTTCTTTTCTTTTCTTTTTTTTAGTTTTATGTGTATGTGTGATACTGGAAATCAAACCCTTTGAGTTATACCCCCAACCCTATTTTCTGGATTTATATTGATTGATTGTGGTACCGGGGATTGAACCCAGGGTCACTCTACTTTTGAGCTACACACCCAGACCTTTTTTGTTTTTGTTTTTCAAAGGGGGTCTTGGTAGATTGCTGAGAGTCTCGCTATGTTGTGAGTCTGTCCTGGAACCTGTGATTCTCCTGTCTCAGCCTCCCACATACTGGGCTTACAGGCAAGCACTACCATTCCCAGCTTTAATTTTTATTTTGAAACAGGATCTCCCTAAGTTGCCACCTGCTGGCCTTGAACTTTTGATGTTCCAGTCTCTGCCTCCCAAGTACTGGGATTACAGGCATGCAACACCACACTGGCCCATTAACACAAGTATCTCAAATATGGGTGGTGGCCCCAGTGTAGGCGACCGTTTCCACTGTTAGGCTATGCTCACAGTCCAGTTTTGTGAACTACTACCCTGGACTTGGCCCAGGCCCCCCAGCCAGCAATATCTTACGCTCCCCACACTGTGCTGGAGGCCGGTTCATGGGTAAAGACGGGCCTTCCATTCATTAAGTCCATTTCTGTCCTTGGACTCCCTGTGCCCAATGCCAGGCACCTGACTAAAGCTTGGCTTCAAATATTAAACATCTGACCCCAAATATTTAGTTAACCTCATGGAACGTATTTTCCCCAGGAGAACTGTCTTCCCAGGCACAGTGGAGAGCAGGGGAGGACCAGCCTTGCGGTGCTGATGCTGGGGGAGCACCTCCGGGCCTCGTCGGGAGGATGCTGGCAGTGTGCGACAGGACTCGCCCTCCCGACCTCGCCCCGTGAGTTACCTTTGGGAACCAGCGCCATCCTCCTGCTCTTTCCTCTCCTGCTTGTCCAGCGATGGCTCTGGCAACGAATCCATGTCCCCGAGAGGAAAGTGATTATCTGGTTGGAAATGTGGAAAACAAGGTGACTGTGCGTGTCATAAAACCTTAGGAAGTTGATGTGTGGAAGGCTTTTAGATGGTGCAGGATTGAAATCACACTGAAACACAGAATGGACCTAGCATTTAAAAATGGGTTTGTATCTGGGCGTGGTGGCGCACGCTTGTAATCCCAGTACTTGGGAGACTGAGACCAGAGGATCCGGGTTCTCAGCCACCTGCAGCTACTTAGTGAGGCCTTCTGCAACTTAGCAAGACCCTGTTTCAAAACAAAGAATAAAAAATAGGGCTGGGATGTAGCTCGGAGGTAGAATGTCCCTCGGTTCAATCCCTAGTACTGCAAAAAATAAATAAAATAAAATAAAAATGGGTTTGTTCATTCATTCTGTGGTACTGGGAGTCCTCTGTTATTTTTTTTTTTTTTTGTGTGTGTGTGTGTGTGGTGCTGGGGATTGAACCCAGGGTCATTCTACCTCCAAGCTGCACCCCACCCCTATTTTTTATTCCTAATTTTGAAACAGGGTCTCATTAAGTTGCACAAAGCCTCACTAAGTAACTGAGGCTGACCGTGAACCCAGATCCTCTGGTCTCAGCCTCCCAAGTACTGGGATTACATGTGTGCCACCATGCCCGGCTTATTTTTTAGTTTTGAAACAGCATCTCATTAAATTATGGAGGGTCTCAGCGGGCGTGGTGGCGCACGCTTGTAATCCGAGCATTCGGGAGGCTGAGACCGGATGATCCGGGTTTGTGGTCAGCCTCAGCTATCTAGTGAGGCACTCTGCAACTTAGTGAGACTCAGTTTCAAAATAAAGAATAAAAAATAGGGGGGGTGTAGCTCGGAGGTAGAATGCCCCTGAGTTCAATCCCTAGTACCGCAATAAATAAATAAATAAATAAATAAATAAATAAATAAATAAATAAATAAATAAATTATGGAGGGTCTCACTAGATTGCTGAAGCTGCCCTCAAACCTGCAATCCTCCTGTTTCAGTCTCCCGTGTACTGGTGTGTGCCACCACTCCTAGCTTGTTCTTGAATTTTATATAAATGTCACCCTGTGGCATCTTTCATTCCATATAATGTTTGTGAAATTCATCCACGTTGTTATGAGTATCAGGAGGTTTAAAAATCATCATTGAGCTGGGAGTGGTGTTGCAAGCTTGTAATCCCAGTACTTGGGAGGCTGAAACAGGACAATCGCAGATTTGTGGCCATCCTCAGCTACTAAGTAAGGCTCTCTGCAACTTAGTAAGACCCTGTTTCAAAATAAAAAAAATAAAAAATAGGGTTGGGGTGTAGCTCAGAGGTAGAATGACCTGGGTTCAATCTCCAGTACACACAAAAAAAAAAAAAAAAAATCACTTCGAGAAAGCAGCAAGAAGCGGGGGAGGGGCACGGGGTGGGATGGCAGAGAGTGACATTTGAGAACCCAAGGGAAGTGTTCTCAGATGATTGGCAGGTCGTTGTGTCTCCTTGGAGGTTTTTAGTGGTGCTGGGGATGGAACCCCGGGGCCTGAGCCAGGCTAGGCCAGGGCTCTGCCACACCCCTGCCCCAGTCCACACCTTGTAGTTTTTAATGTCTGGGCCATTTTGCCCTCTGTCCTCCCACAAAGGAAGGCATTGTTGTAGAGCATATTTGGGCGGGGGGTACAGGAGATTGAACCCAGGGCCGTTCTACCTCTGAGCTATACTCCCAGCCCTTTAAATTTTTTTTTTGTTGTTGTTGTTTTGAAACAGGGTCTCCTTAGGTTACTGAGAGTCTCACTACATTGCGGAGACTGTCTTTGAACCTGTGACCCTCCTGTCTCAGCCTCCCAAGTACTGGGGTTGGATATCAGTTGGCCCTGAGTGAGCTGCATACCTTGGGAACTGGGATGTGTCTCTGTTGCTGCAATGGTCAGAAGGGCCTGTCCCCTCTTGTCCATGGTCAGCAGGGTGTCCCGCTGTGTGACCTTCCTCCAGAGAAACACAGACCTTCTGTTGCTTAGGCAAGGAAGCTGATGAGAGCCAAAGCCCTCTCCATCCCTTACCAGAGCTGCGATTTCAGAAACTGTAACTCACTCCTCAAGTTTCTCTGTCTTTCATCTGTGAAATAGCTGGTAAAGTGCCCAGCTGAGTAACTGTTAAGGAGCCGGGTGTGATGGTGTATGCCTGTAATTCCGGTATTTGAGAGTCTGAGCTAGGAGGATGACAGGTTCGGAACCAGCCCTAGCCATTTAGCGAGGCCCTCAGCAACTTAGTGAGATCCCCTTTCATAAAAAAATTAAAAGAACTGCGGGTGTAGCTCAGAGGTAGAAATGATCCCGAGTTCAATGCCCATAGCCCAACAAATGAAAAACTGTTAAAGAACATAGTTTCTGCTGTTTTTAAAATTATCAACAAGACTTGTAAAATATTCAGAGAGGCAGGGTGACGTGTGCTTATAATTCCAGTACTTGGGAGGCTGAAACAGGAGGATTGCAGGTTCGAGGACAACCTCTACAAAGTAGAGAGGCTTTCAGCAATCTACCAAGACCCTGTTTCCAAACAAAAATTTAAAAAGGTCGGGGGGGGGGGGTAGACACACACACACACACACACACACACACACGCACACACACACAGAGTCTATTCAGAGGAAAGGAGATGAACCTGAGACTCTCTCAAGCCCCCAAAGTTCCCAACTGGCAGGATTTGACTCCGGGGTCCCTGAACACAGCTCTTGGTCCCGAGCCCGGCACCTCTGTCCAGGGGGCCAGCAGCGCCCCTCCCTGCCCCCGTGTCCTTACCTCTCCGCTGGCCTCTGGTCCTGCCGGGAGCTGTGAGCGACTGGACTGAAGGGGACAGAGGCAAGAAGAGGTCCAGGGAGGCCGCCCTGGGGTGGGAGCCCCAGGCTCTGGGGCGGGTCAGGGCGCCTGGGTGCCGGCCAGCCCGGCCCACACTGCCAAGCAAGAGCCCAGCCTGAGTCCGACTTTCAGGAAAAGGCAGAGAAAACACAGCCCCTGGCTGCTCTAACTTTCTCTTTCTCTTTCCCATGTCCTGGCAGATGAGTGGGGAGGGGAGGGCAGAGTCAAGGCCACAGGCCCGAGATCCCTTTGTCCTTTGCAGCGGCGGCATCCTGGGTGGTCACTGCCAGGAGGGACCCCGAGCTTAGGGAGGTGGGGGGGGCTGCCAGGCCTCGTCCCCCATCTGGGAATGGGGATTAATTAAAATGGCTCCTGTGGCTCAGAGCCAGGCGACACCGGCTGTGGCAAGCACTCAGTGATCCATGGTCGATGGCAGCCGGGACAGTGTCATGAAACTGCTTCCCCTGCTGTGGTGGGACACGTGGCCCCACCCACGAGGGACACGGCACAATGGGCAAAGGACTCAGATCTGTAGTTCTTCAAACTAGACTGCTTGAAACATGAAACGTTTTTGGTTTGTTTTCGGTACTGGGGATTGAACCCAGGGGCGTTTTAACTCCAATTTACATCGCCCGGCATCTTTATTTTTTTATTTTGAAACAGGATCTTGCTAAGTTGCTGAAGCTGGACTCAAACCTGGGATCCTCCCATCTCAGCCTCCCAAATATTAGGTTTATATGCATCCTCCGCCATACCTGGAGAAACTGGAAACTGTTTAAACACGTTTAGTAGCAAACGTGGACCAGAATTGGCATGAGTTTACTTATGTATGTAGCAAAAGTGGACTAGAATTGGCATGAATTTACTTATGTATCTCCCTTAATTTGAATATGCATAGATTCACTGCAGAAACATTAACTAGTTGTTTGCTTCAGGGCAGCTGCGGGGCATGTTATATAACATATGATATTACTTTTCTAAAACTGTAAGAAGTTGGGATTTTGGAATGTATCTGGTGTTAAGGATTTGAGACATAGGACTGTGGTTCTAAATGTCCCACTTTGCAGGTGGGGCGACTGAGGCGTGGTCCCACGGCTGGGAGATGGCAGAGTCAGCCTCAGGCTCCGAGTCTAGGGAACGAGCCCACGGTTGTCATGGGCTGAAAGGTGCGTGTCTCCAGCAGTGGCGTGGGCCCGGGGCTCAGGACAAGTGCTTTCTTTGTATTTTATGCCTGGGAGTCTCCAGTCTCATCCCCAGGTGAGGCCACCCCTGGGTGCTGCCATTCTGTAGAAGGTGTGATCCAAGCGGCCAGTCCGGGCTCTGCAGCGGGGAGGTCAGCTGTTCTCCCCTGGGCCCTTGAGCAGGAACAAGGGGTTGGGGCTGCCAAGCAGAGACTCCAGAGGCCTTTCCAGTGGTGAGGATCTGGACTCCATAAAGTCGCCCCGACTCCCAGCTCAAGTTGCTGAAGCTGGCTTCAAACCAGCGATCCTCCTGTCTCAGCCT
Source organism: Graphiurus murinus (assembly GCA_004027655.1). Taxonomy (NCBI): domain Eukaryota; kingdom Metazoa; phylum Chordata; class Mammalia; order Rodentia; family Gliridae; genus Graphiurus; species Graphiurus murinus. The sequence continues at coordinate 3,492 of PVLC010019006.1, read as the reverse complement.
CCAAGTACTGGGATTACAGGGTGCACCACCACGCCTGCCCATTGCCTTTCCTTGAATGAGTAAGACATGCTCCTACCTCCGGGCCTTTGCACTTTCTTCTCTGACACAGTTCCTTGATTTTCTCTTCTGTCTTTGTATCTTTATCAAATACATTTAAATTATATTTGAAAGTTAAGTTTAATCTGGTCATGGTGGTATATGCCTATAATCCCAGTACTTGGGAGGCTGACACAGCAAGGTCACAGGTTCAAGTCAGCCTCTGCAATTTGGAGGTTCCTCAGCAACTTAGCGAGACCCTGTTCCATAATTAAAAATAAAAAAGGGCTGTCACCTTAGCTCAGAAGTAGAATGCCCTAGGTTCATTCCCCAGTACCACAAATAACAAAGAAAAATAATAAGTTTAAACAATAAATATTTGCTGGGCGTGGTGGCACACGCTTGTAATCCCAACATTTGGGAGGCTGAGAGTGGAGGATCCAGGTTCGCAGCCAGCCTGAGCTACCTAGTGAGGCACTCCGCAACTTAGTGAGACCTGGATTCAAAATAAAGAATAAAAAAAAAAAAATAGGGGGGTATAGCTGGAAGGTAGAATGCCCCAGAGTTCAATCCCCAGGACCGCAAAAAAAAAAAAAAAAATTTAAATTAAGTATATCTCCCGCCGGGCATGGTGGTGCACGCTTGTAATCCCAGTGCTTGGGAGGCTGAGACTGGAGGATCCGGGTTCGCGGCCAGCCTCAGCTACCTAGTGAGGCACTCCCCAAGTTAGTGGGACCCTGTTTCAAAATAAAGAATAAAAAATAGGGCTGGAGGGTATAGCTCGGAGGTAGAATGCCCCTGGGTTCAATCCCCAGTACTAAAAAAAAAAAAAAAAAAGGTATATTTCCCACTTAAAAGAAATTGAAAATAACTTTAAATTTTAAAATGGACTTGCAATTCTTTATTAAGTGCATTTCCCACTTTCTGCACAGTATTCCTTAGGACTCTGCTTTCTTGATTTGTTTTTCTCCGTAACATTGACTATCATCTAGGGCACTAATTTTTTTACTTATAGATTGCCATCTTACCTGCACGCCTCACCCCTCCACCGTGTAAGCGCCATTAGGTAGGATTTTTATCTTTCTTTCAACTGCTCTATGCCCTGCCACGTCGATACAGTGAATTGCTCGTGCCTTGACCGGGCAGGTGTGGGGAGCAATTCACTGCACCGACATGGCAGGGCCCTGGGCGCCCAGACGCCTGGCTCAGCGTTTCTGCGTGAATCTGTGTGGGTGTGTGGGGTTGAGCTTAACATCTGAACTAAGGCCGGCGGCTCCCAGGGCGGGTGGGCCCTGTCTGTCTGCTGGAGGTCTGGAGAGAATACAAGCTGAGCAAGGAAGCACTTGCTCCTCTGTGCGGCTCTCTCCGGCTCTCTCCAGGGTGGGATCCGTCTCCTGCCTCTCCTGCGCCTGGACCGGAACCCTCACCGCGGGCTCTCCTTGTGCTCCAGCCCTGGACTCCGACCACGAGACCAGCACAGGCTTCCCTGGGTCTCCAGCGGAGAGACGGCAGATCATGTCATAATCGCAGGAGCCATTCTTTGAGATCTCTCTCTCTCTCTCCCCTCCTCCCACCCTATTGGTATTAATCTATTTCTCTGGAGAATCCTACGGTCATCCTGTCAGCCTCCCGAGTACTGGAATTCCAGTTTTGTGCCACCACCTCGCACAAGAGGTCTGCTTTACAGAGCACTCTTCCATCTGCTGTGTCTCTCTGTCCTGCTTCCTAACTCAACAAGACTCACCAAGCTCCTTGTTTAAACATCACAACATTCCATGAGGCGCAGGTACTACTGTTATAACCACTTGGCAGATAGAGAAACCGAGGCACGCACGGAGAGGCTAAGTAACTTCCTCAAAGTCACACAGTTAGCAAGCAGTGAAGCTGGGATTCAAACCTAGAGAGTCTGGCTCAGAACCGACACCTTCATCGCTGTACTACATTGGCCTTTGCCTAAAAGCACTGCTCACTGGTGTGTGTGTGAGTGTGTATGTGTGTGTGTGTGTGAATGTGTATGCGTTTGTGAATGTGTGTGAATGTGTGAGTGTGTGTGTGTGCTCACACGTGTATACTCCTCAGACTGATGAGGTAGAATAGGAAGAGTAAAATTTAGGTAGGAAGGAGACACTGGGAGGAAAAGGAAAAATATAGTTTTTAAAAATCTGAGTTTTAAGCTAACTCCACCCCTTGGAAGTTTTCTTAGGAAGCCCCACTCCCTAATCCCCGGAAGCCCTGACCCCACCTGAGGTTCACAGTCAAGGTCAGATCCATCTTGAAATCTGAGGAAGAGGAGGATCCAACTTTTCCTGTGCCCACCCTCTTTTGGAACGCCCACCTATTGCCCACCTGTACCTGAGGAAGAGGAGGATCCAGACTTCTTCTGTGCCCACCCCTCTTAAAAAGGGAAGGACCCCCTTCCCTTGCCCCTTGTGCTCTCGAGTTGCCCTCCTGTTCTGTGACTCAGAAGATTTCCCCTTACTCGTTTCCCTGACCTTCCTGAATCTCCCCGCCTTTTGCTCCTCACCACCCAGCCCAACCCAATCCTCCCTTTTAGTGGCTGATTGCTGAGCTTTTCGTTACAAATGCTAGTTAAAAATTGTTTTTGTTGCAGTTTTGGTTTTTTTCCTTTTTCTTTTCCCATTGTCCTAGCTAAGCCGCCGGACTGCATGGTGTTGGGGGAGCACTTTTGGATTCTTGTTTTTTTTTTGTTTGTTTGCTTTGTTTTAACTAAAGTAGTTTGATTCTTTTCCCCTCCTATGTTTGCAATTAACATTTTAAGAAAATATTTTGTCATTTAAATGAAGTCTTTCTGCGACAAATGTTAGCTCCAAAATTGTTTTATTTTTCTCATTGCTCTAGATAAGTTGGCTGACCACGTGGTGCCAGAGGGGTGCACTCTTAAAAATTTTTAAATGGCTGACCACGTGATAGTTTCCAAGATGGCGATCACATGCTTACTCACTGACCACATGGTACTGGGAAGCACTCTCAGATTTTTTTTTTCCTTGGCTTAACTAAAGTGGATTGATTTCTTCCCTCCTATGCCTGCAATTAATATTTTAAGGAAAATACACAAATATGGTCTTTGTCTTTTAAATGGGTACAGCTAAGAGAAAAGAATTTTTTTCTTTTCTCTCCCCTTCTACCTCAGAAACCTTCCTTGCTTACATTGTTTAAGAGCATAAGCCCACAGTGAACAGAAACTGGCTATTTGAAATGTGCTATTTTAATCACTTGTTAACATCTGATTTTGTTTTATCTAGAAAATGTCTTCAAGTCTTTGGAAAACACCTTTACAAGTTATAAAAGGGATTTTATTTTTTGATTACATGTTATATAGAGAGAGTAATTTTTTTTGCCTTTTCTTCCAAGTTACTGGGGTTAAAGACTCAGGGATATTCTTTTTTTTTTTTTTTTGCGGTACTGGGGATTGAACTCAGGGGCATTCTACCTCCG
>PVLC010019005.1:0-31246 GCA_004027655.1 Graphiurus murinus | reverse complement strand
AGGGACTCCAGGTGAAGGAGAATTCTTAGGTGAACAAAAAATTTGACTTAATGGAAGGTAATGGGAGGAGGGGGGACACCCTAATGAGCATGATGTACTTACAAGATCACATCAAAGTCAATCACTAAACTGACCTGGAGATAGGGGGAGGGTGGGTGGGAATTGGGGAAGGGTTAATGAGAAATATGTGCATGGATGTATTTACCTATACTAGCTTGTACCCAACAAAAATGTGTGATTAACCCTGTTGTACCCAAGAAATGTATAAAAATCCATGCTAAAAAATAAATAAATAAATTTAAAAAAAAAGAATGACAGAATTGCCTTATAGAATTACTTAGAGTGCAGGAATAAACCACTTAAAATGTATTTAATAACTATTTGAATTTTATTTTATTTACATTGACAAATTTCCCTGCATTTATTATGTATAACATGATATTTTTAAATCTATATACATTGTGGAATGATTAAATTGAGCTAATTAACAACTATCTCACAGCAGTATTGTTTTGGTGATGAAACCTAAAATCTACTTTTTATATTTTTCAGGAATACAGCATATTGCTATTAACTATATTATTAAGTTGCACTTATATCTCTTTAGTTTATTCCTCCTCTATAACTGAACTTTTATAACTTTTGACCAGCATCTCCCAATCCCACCACCACCCATCCCATGGTAACAACCATTCTACTCTCTACTTTTATGAGTTCAGCTTCTTTAAATTACCAAATAAGAGTCAGGCGTGGTGGCGCACGCTGTAATCCCAGTATTTGGTAGTCAGAGACTGGAGGATCACAGATGCGCAGCCAGCCTCAGCTACTTAGTGAGGCCCTGTTTCAAAATAAAAAAATAAAAAAAATGGCGCTGGGGGTGCTCAAAGGTAGAATGCCACTGGGTTCAATCCCCAGTACTGCAAAAAAAAAAAAAAAAAAGAAAAAAAAAGAAAAAAAATTACCAAATAAGTGAGAACACATGGTATTCACTTTTCTATATCGTTTATTTGATTTAGCATAATATAATCCAGGTTCATCCCACATGCAATCCAAGATAAAGCACATCTGCTTATCAAGTTCAGAGTCAAAACAGAAAGGAGATGCAAGAATCAGGTTTACCCAGGGTACCTGTCCAAAGTTTGGCCTACAACAACATAGTGCCAATCACCATGAACAGAAACTCACATGGAGTTGCTTAAAATTATCCCATGATATATTTGGCATCTGCTAGTGGTAGTTGTGGTGTCTTCATTCAGGAGTGTTCTGTTCCATAAAATATTGAAGTGGGACCAGGTGCTGTATTCAGATGAATGATTGGAGCAATCATATCATCACAGATCATCCAACCTGGAATGCAGTGAAGTGGAGAACTAGTGCTGTCTTTGATTAAGTGAGTAACTCATGAAGCAGAGCTACACGGAATGGCAATTTTCACTTGAATACAGCCAAGAACAGTGTTTGGGCCACTGATTGAAACTCCCTGAAATATATTCATTTTATATCTATCACTTTAGCTTGAAGGGAATTAGAATCCATTCAATGAGAGATTGATAAATTGGTTGAAATTTATTTTGGGAATGTCCAGCACCTAAAAAGACTAATATTATACTGTATTACAAAATACATTTCTTTTTCCCCTTCTCTCTTTCACTATGCCTACAGGCCAATAGTAGCAGTGATTCATTATAATTTTCACAGGCCCTAGGCATTTTTGCTTTTGTAGACCCTTTAGTCCATAAAAATACTAAAAATATACTTTTAAAAGAATATTGGAGCTGGGCGTGGTGGCGCATGCTTGTAATCCCAGCATTTGGGAGGCTGAGATGAGAAGATCTGGGTTCATGGCCAGCTTCAGCTACCTAATGAGGCACTCCGCAACTTAGTGAGAGCTAGTTTCAAAATAAAGAATATAAAATAGGGCTGGAGGTATAGCTTGAAGGTAGAACTCCCCTGAGTTCAATCCCCAGTACCATAAAAAAAAGAGTATTGGCATAAAATAAGTATATCAATTATTCATTAAAATATTTTATTCACCTGGCAATTTATTTTTTCTAGTGTTTTTTAAAAAAATTAATACACTTTCCTGGACCCCTATAAATACAGTGAGGCATAGGCACTGTGCCTATTGTCTTTGGTGGATAAGTTGTCCCTAAAAGTGAAGATAGGCATCATTCCTCAAGAGAGACAGAAGTCTCTTGGATATTACATATCAGCAAAGTCAGGAATGCCAATATTGGCAGAGATAACTTTAATTCATCATCAAGAGGACCATTTGCTTTTATTTTTGTATACTTCATGTGTGTATGTGTGTGTGTGTGTGTGTGTGTGTGTGTGTGTTAGTGGGGATTGAACTAGAAGCTTTTTACATCTGAGCTATGCCCCTAATCTTTTAATTTCTTTTTGTGTTGTTGTTTTGTTTTGTTTTTTAAAGGAAGTCTTCCTAGGTTTGTGAGAGTCTCCGTATGTACTGAGGTTGTTTTCAAACCAAACCGTCGATCCTATTGTCTCAGCCTCCTAAATGCTGGGTTATAAATGTGTGTCTCCATCTCTGGTCCATTTGTTTATTTTAAAATATCGTATTTTAATAGATAAAGAAGTTGGTTTCTAATCACCCGGCAAAAACAGAGGAATCAGCTTTCTGGATAGATGTTCCTCAGCAGTCAGTGAAGTTCATGTGCCATAGTCCTTGGCATAAGGGTTTCAATCTTTTTCTCAGCCATATAACACCTTATTTTGAACATGAGAGAAGAGCTAAAATTGCAAATACTAGGATTACCAAACACAAAATCCACAGTACTTTGAAATAAACATTATTCTGATCTTAGATATTTTTTCTGTTACAGCATCATTTTATCTTATTGCATGTTATTTATGGGTGGAGGAAAGAAAAATGTTCTCCATATGAGGACTTAGAAAGAGAGAATTAAATTAATTATGTGTAACTAGGCCCTCCTTTAACCATATACTTTTGGTAATTATTTTCTTCATATCAAGATAAACTAAACCAAAAATAAATTCTCAATGGAATAAGTAGGAGCAATATAGAGGAGAAAAATGGTGATTGATTTCTTTGGAGTCTGTGATTATTGATGTTTGATATAAATAATTGAGAGTTCTGTAATGTTGTTAGAGGTTTTCTTCTGTTTTTAAATAATTGTAATAGCAACTCTTACCTCTAAAAATATTAAATATCAAAATTTGCTTCTTGAACATGTCTATATACTAACCAGCTTTCATGTGGGAGTATAGATAAGTATGTCCAAGCTTTTTTTTTCTTTTGTATTTAGATTTATTTAAATTGAAGTATATTCATACAATGAAATAGAGATATATAGAATATTTCTGCTTTAACTTTTAATTATTATTTTATATTAAAATACTTCTATGGTCCTTACCAGCATTTTCAACTGTACAAGATGATACAGTGGTGTCTAAAATAATCTCTGGAGGTGTTTTGGCTTCCAATCTTGTAGCAGCAGTTTCAAATTTCTCCAGTTGTCTATCTCATAAAAATTTTAACTGGAATCAGGTGCAGCAATAAGTTGAACTTCTGGTTGGATGATGCAGGACTTCAATCCAAATCCCATGTTCAATTCATTAATCAGAAGAATGATTTTCAGTCTTTCAGAAAAGTCCATGTGAAAATCCAGAGAAAATTCACACTAAATTCAGCTACTCTTTTGACACGCTCTTATTTGTCTGTTCTAAGACTCATCTAGATTGCATTGCATCATAAATGATAATCTTCCATTTGAGCAATACACTAAGGGAAAACAGATCAGTAAGGAATAGGATAAAATTTAAATAGAGTAGTATAGAATAAAACAAATAAACATCTCATGCCTCACTAAAGAGATTCCAGTTGATTTTTTTGTGTGTGTGTGTGTGGTACTGGGGTACTGGGGATTGAATCCAAAGGCATTTTACTTTAGTGCTACACCCCCAGCCCAATTTTATTTCTTATTTGGAAACAGGATCTCACTAGGTTAATGAGAGTCTCACTACTTACTGAGGCTGTCCTCGAACCAGTGATCCTCCTATCTCAGTCTCCCATATACTGGGATTACAAGCGTGCACCACCACGCCTGGCTCCCAGTTGATATTTTAATTCAACAATATCCATTTCCTTTGGTTTCTCATCCTTAGGATTGAAGTTAACAATATAATTGTGTAGCTATTACACACAAGGCAGGGTTTTTTTTTCTTATTGATCCATGATGAATATTTTTGAGTAAAATCTTGAAATTCCTATTTTTCCAAGTGTACTATAATTCTGTTTCACACTTGCAGCATAAAATAGCAGTTTTACTCCATGACCACTGTACATCATGCTAGTGAGATAATTGAATATTTATGGCATTTAAATCATGATCTGTGTGTATAAAATGTATCCTCTGATGATGAAAACAGAAATGATGAATATTTACAAATAAAAACAACAAAATTATGAGTTCGGCCACCATGCCAAGTTAAATTCACGTATTTGATAAACTATGAAAATGGGAAATGTGACTACCTATTTTTTTGGTGCTAAATATTTCCTACTTGTTTTGGAAGTGGTTTCTCTCTGATTCAGATCACAATAAAAAATAAACAGTTTTCATCAGCAAATGATGTTCACAAACAACAGTATCCATCCTATTCCTAGATATGTTTTTGTTTTACCTTTTCATTTTGTGTCTCTAGAAACACAATGAAAGAGTTCATGCTCAAAATCTGAAATCTCTAAAAGGCATCAGAAAAGATTTTGCTGATGTCTCATTAATACAGAAAACGCACATTCGATTTCTTTTTCCATTGTCCATTTCTCAGATATTTATCATTTCTTTGGTTGCCTTTATCTGGCTTTGCAAGAGAAGAATTTAAATACACGGTTCCTTTCTTGTCCAAAGTTCCAAGAACCCCTAGAGGATGCTTGAATCACAGATAGTACCAAATCCTAGATATACTATGTTTTTTTCTATATGTATATACCTATGATAAAATTTAATTCATAAGTTAGGCAAAAGAGATTTAAAAAAAAACTATTAGAATAATTTAGCAATCTACTGTAATAAGAGCTATATGAATGTGTCCTCTCTGCATGTCTGTCTCCCTCTCTCAAAATATCTTAATGAACTTCCATCTTTACATTTAAAGAAATCACTTACTGCTTCTCTTTGATATATTTGATAAAATTTATGAGTCATTTCTGAAATTTTACACTTAATATTTTCAAACCTTGGTTGACTACAGTTAACTGAAACCAGGGAAAGTGAAACTGAGGATAAGGGGAAACTGCTTACTGTACTCAAGATTAGTTACTGGCCTTAAAATAAGGGATTCCTTAAATATCATCCTCCAGAGTAATGGTGGGCTTGAATAGTTGACATGATCCTAAAAAAATTACTATGGTTATGTTTGGAGGTTTGATTTACATGCAAGGCTTTACACGTTATTTGTTCTTTGGTGTTGCTTGTGATTAGAATTCATATAGGTAATTTCTGTGCCTTAAATTTACATACTGGCTAAGCAAGACCCAATTGAATAACTACTGATATTGCAGAAATTTTGGAGACTATGTGATCTGATTCCCTATCAAGTTTATATACCATTGCTACAACATGCTCACAAAGTAGTTATCAAGGTCCTATTTATATAACCAATAGAGCAATGAAGACAATCCTGTATTAATGGTTCAGAATTAACATAAAGTGATAACTGACAGATAAGTGTTTAACCACCATTCCCTACATTCCTACTACCATGAGGTTACCAAAGTGTAGAGTAGGGGCCTTCAAATAGTAGTGCAAGAAGAAGGAAAATAAAGGTTTCACTGACTTTTCCTAACAAAACAGAAAACATGCCTTTAGAAAAAGGATATTGAAGAATATAAATTTCTATAAAAATGTTAGGTGAAGACATACATATGTGAAACCTGAACTTTGAGTAGATCCTATCAAGAAATGAGAATTTGATTACTGTAGATGCCTTAATACACAATTATGCATTAAAAATACTAGTAGGAGACAACTCATTTTTAGTAACAGAATAAAATGGTTATAAAACCCTATAGAACTAGACACTTTTAATAATTTAAAATGAGACATAGACAGAATATGCAGGAATTCCCTAATCTGGCCTAGGTAACCAATGTGAACATCAAAATGAGAATTTAACATGAATAAAGTTTAGTATCAGTGGTTAGCAATCTGTACCTAGCAAATAGTGTTAGTATTTTAATTCATATATGCATGTATGTCCATATAGGTATTAAATAGACTTTATTATACTTAAAATTCTAGGGAAAAATCACATATTTAGTTTAAGCAACCTATTACATTGTATTTTTAAATTTCTGAGGTAAAGACCTAATTCAGGTTATCTCTGATTTGTATAGCTCCCAGTTTGATGCTTTTGTCAAAATTCTGATACCCATAGCCAGGCATTGTGGTACACACTTATAATCCCAGTACTTGAGATGTTGAGACAGAAAGATAGCTGGTTTGCTGGCAGCCTCAGCTACTTAGTGAGGCCCTGTTTCAAAATGAAGAATAAAATATAGGGCTGGGAGTGTAGCTCAGTGGTAGAATGCTCCTGGGAGCAATCCGCAATACCACACACACACACACACACACACACACAAATCTGATATTCTTTTTTTTTTTTTTTTTTGCGGGTCTGGGGATTGAACTCAGGGGCATTCTACCTCCGAGCTACACCCCCAGCCCTATTTTTTTATTCTTTATTTTGAAACTGAGTCTCACTAAGTTGCGGAGTGCCTCGAACCCGGATCCTCAGGTCTCAGCCTCCCGAATACTGGGATTACAAGCTTGCGCCACCACGCCCGGCTACAAATCTGATATTCTGAATTCAGAAATCAGCCAAGCAGCATTCCACAAAAATGATGAGAAGTCTTATCATGGTCTATGTCCTTCCTTCAAGTTTTGTAGGAACTAGCAAATACATTAACTTAATGAAAACTCCCTACATTAGATAAAGTGCCATCAATGTATATCTTTCACTAGAAATCAAGAACCTGGAGACACTATCAGAGAAAAACTCCAAGGAATAGGACATATGGAATAAGCTCAAAACATTCTCTCAGAACAAAAAAAATGTGACTTACCTGCTTCCATCAATATTTTTAAGTAACTACAAGTTACCAAAAGAAATCTAACATTCACAAGACTTTGTCAAAGGCTCTTAAGGTTTAATGTGTTTTCATAGTGGAGAAAGATATGGGATTTAAAATATTTAGGAGTATACATTATACAGCAAAGATCCACATAAAAATTATAATTATGACCCAGAAAATATACTTGAGTTATTGTACCTAACAAATCAAAGTAGTCCATCACTGGATTTCTAATATTCTAAGTCTAGAAGACGAAAAGCCTATTTATATTTTGTTCCATATTTAGAAGTTCAGGAGATAGACATGATAAACCTTCAGATGTCTAGTGACAGCTGTCAGATTTCCTTCCATATCTTAGCTCACACTTTTCTAATTACATAAGCAGTTCAAGATGTGGTCCTTTCTGATGATTCTTCACTTTGTTTTATATTTCCCCCAGATAAGTTCTAATTATTAGCATGATCACAGAAGATGAATTTCTGCAACTATAGAAAATTTCACAATCTAGCAGTGGGCAGATAATTCCTGTATTATTTAAAATAAAATATATGTATTAGTGGAGAGAATCACCAGTCAGGAAACAAAGCAATAGATTCCCATTTTTTTTGTCTCTCCCATTCACATTCCACTTGATACAAGGAAAACTCCATACCATCCTAAGGATGCAAAGGGATTGTTTAATTTATAAGGTATTATTAAGTCTGTTTGACATCATGAATGATGTTAAATAATTATAAAGTAAAGGTGGTAAGTTAGTAATTTCTACTCCTCTGAAAGGAAGGCTTAAAATGGTGTCAGCAAGTTGATATTAGTGTTCCTTTGAGTACTGTATAAGTTGTACCTAAAATTTTAGAAGCTCTGAGTTATGAATTCCTTCTCTAGGAGCCTAGCATATATTGAGATTCTGAATGATACTCATTGATTGTTGCTTTAATTGTTAATTTTATTGGCTTTGCATTTCACATATTTTTTTTTTTCATTTTTGCTACTCCATCTCATGGCAAGTACTAACACTAAACTCATTTACAGTTTATTGTTAACATTATTAAAAAGTCATGAGATAGTATAGTTGGTTAGGCTATGGAGATAACTTAGTTTGAGGGAATTTCACATTTCTGATTGGGTGAAATATCTCTGCAAATTTTCAGTGATAAATAAAGGCAATAAAGCACATTAAATCAATATAATGCAGGCTTATGTTGATTTAACAAATACTTTAGCTGTTCAACAATATCTAAAGGCAGCTTCACATGATCCTAAATTCATGGAAATGGAGAAATGCTACAAAAAGCAAAGAAAGATTAAAACAAGTAATTTCTACTCCACAAATTACACAGCTTTCACACTGCAGTTAAAGTGATATTTCTAAATTATAAATCTGGTAGTATAAGTCTTTTGTACAAATCTTTGGAGAATACTTTTAAAGTTCTGTCTATAATTGTTTGCCTACAGAGATGAGAAAGGAGAATAGATGAAATCCTGTATAGGGAAAATATCATGAACAGTATATTTCCCCAGCTTAAAAAAAAAAAAACTAAAAATTAAGAACTATCAGCTCTTTGAAAACAATAGCCTCGCTGGGATTCAAGATGGCATCTGAGTAAAACACCTCTCCTCAGGTGCTGTGAGCTCAAATCAAATCTGCCATAAAAGCAGCCTCTTGATGGAAGAAAAAAAGCAACAAAAAAGCAAAATTTGAACTACAACTAAAGAGACTCCAGAAAGCTGACAAGGGAGAGCAAAAGAGCCTAACCACAAGGCAGCAGCACCAAGCTGCGGAGCTGTGGCGGCCCAGCAGCATACCCAGCGACCAGACATGGAGTAAGCGACACCAGAACTCCACTTCCTAACCAGGCAGTGGATCCCTACACCTTCCACAGTGACAGGAACGCGTGGGACAACCAGCGTAAGCCCCCACAGGACCACCTGAGCTCACATCGCCCTCCAGAGCCAGAGTAGTGATCAACTGCACCGCAGAGCTTGAATCAAAACTGACACAAACACAGCTTCTTGATGGAAGGAAAGAAAAGCAAAGCAGCAAAAAAAAAAAAAAGTGAATAAACCAACAAAAGCAGCTGAACAGAACCAAGGGAGAACAAAGGAGCCGGTGCAAGCAGCAGGGCATGCGATGTGAACTAGTGGTCGCCATTTTGACAGCCGCCATCTTACCAGCCACCATATTGCCAGCTGCCAAGAGCAACATCTATTAGCACCAAGAACTCCAACAACCTCCTGTGCACTCAACAACCAGAAATAGAGTAATCAACTATGGAATTCCACACCTTAATCAGATGGCATATCCCTGTGGGATCAACAGTGATCAAGAACACGTGGGACCCCCAGATCACTCCTCCCACTGGAACCAGAGCAGCAGAGATCTGTAAGTTAAATTGCACCCCTGGGGTGCAGGCATCCCTATACAAAGTGCAGACTCAGTCACCCGCTTTTCAAGTTATTGGATAGAGCAGAAGTGCAGAAGGGACCTAGTGCACATAGGGCATAGAGAATTTCCAGGCACCCTGGAAAATGCACAGCATATAGTTTTCACTCCTGCTACCAGCAAAGGCAGAGAGAGAGAGAGAGATGCAGACAGGCCATGTGGAGAGCCCAGAGACAAAAGCTTGCAGCAGGAGAGGTATCAGTGGAAGCCCCTGCCTGCACTGACAGAGCAAATAAAAATGCCAGAGACACACTCGAAAATTTAAGCTCTGTACTTACAAATTAGCAGGGGTTTTGTTTTTGATTCTTGTTGCTTTTTGGGTTTTGGGGGTTTTTTATTTTTTATTTTTTGGTGTTATGTTTTATTTGTTTTTACTCTGTTTTTGTTTTGTATTAACTTGATTTATTTATGTTTGTTTGGCTGATTGGTTGCTTTGTTATTTCTTTCTTTTTTTTTTTTTTTTTTTTTTTTTTTTTTTTTTTTTTTTTTTTTTTTTTTTTTTTTTTTTTTTTTTTTTTTTTTTTTTTTTTTTTTTTTTTTTTTTTTTTTTTTTTTTTTTTTTTTTTTTTTTTGCTTAGTTTGTTGAATCTCCTCCTTATCCCTTTTAAAAGCTTCCCTCCTTCTCTCCCATCTATATTCTTCTCCTCAACATTTTCCTCCTCTCTTTTCTTTTTCCTTTTTCCCCTGTCTCATATCAAGACCATCTCATACTATCACACTCAAAATTCTACACTGACTACCAGCATCCCCCAACATATCTACCATCTTGAATCTTTACAATATATCAATTCAACAGACTCAACCTCTTATTCCGATGGACCATATCCTCTACATTGCCCTATTCTTGCATTTATCACTGTGATTTCTCACCCAACCCTTACCACTGAACAAAACCTGTCCCTGTATATACCACCAAACACTTCTAAACCCCCACTGCAGAGATTGGACCAGAGATTCAATGAGAAAACTTGCAAGAGCAGCAAAGATATAAATTTAAGAACAAGGAACCAAGGGAAGGAGAAATAGCAAGGAAACAATGATCCAACACAACCACTCAATAACAGATGTCACCAACCAGACTGGCAGAGATTAACAGAAGAAAAATTCAGATCTTTAATACTAGAAATAATATAGGATTATCAGAAAGAATGTAGGGAGAGTTGGAAAGAAATAAAGGAACAAATGAACAAAGAATCTGACACCCTGAACAGGAACCAAAGAGAAGCATGCAAGGAAGTGAAATATGCAATAACTGAAGTGAGGGTAAAATCAGAGAATTTTCCAAACAAAGAAAGAGAAGTTGACACACAGGTACAGGAAACACACAGAACTCCCTTGAGACAAAACCAAAGAAGAGGTTCACTATGCCACATAATAATCAAGTTGACTAATGTAGAGGTTAAGGAGAGAATTATAAAGGCAACAAAAGTAAAAGGCCAAGTGACATTCAGAGACAAACCAATTAGAATCACTCCAGACCTCCCAAATCAAGTCATGAAAGCCAGCAGAGGCTGGAGTAACATATTCTAAACTCTGAAAGAAAATAACTTGCAACCAAGATTCTCATACCCAGCAAAACTCTCCCTCAAAATTGACAGGGATATAAAAATCTTCCATGACAAACAGAAAATGAAAGAATTTATGTCTTCCAAACCAGCACTAGAGAAAATACTCAAAGAGATTAACTACAAAGAAGAACTAACACATAAACTTCAGAACCAGAGAAACAATATTTCCAGGAAGCAAACAACTAAGCAAAGACAAATAAATACCACCAAAAACAGAAGTCAAAACTCAAAATATTAGGAATTAAAAATCATCTGTCAACAATCACAGTGAATATAAATGGTCTCAATTCCCCAATAAAAAGGCACAAGGTGGCAAAATGGATCAAAACCCAGAATCCATCTATATGCTGCCTGCAAGAAACACACCTTACAATCAAAGATTCCCACAAACTAAAGGTGAAGGGCTGGAGTAAGGTAAACCATGCCAATGGAACTCGAAGACAAGCAGGAGTAGCAATCATGATATCAGATAAATTAGACTGCAAGCCTAAGTTTATGAAAAGAGACAAAGCAGGTCATTGTTTACTAGTAAAAGGAATAATTCAGCAAGAGGTAATAACAATTATCAATGTCTATAACCCAAACATAGGTGCAGCCACTTTCATAAAACAAACTCTGTATGATATAAAGACACACATAGATCCCAATACAAAAATACTGGGAGACTTCAATACTCCTCTCACATCACTAGACTGATCTTGTAAACAAAAGGTCAGTAGAGACGCCTCAGACCTAAAGAATACCAAAAACTAAATGGACCTATTAGACACATATAGACTCTTTCACCCAACTACAGCTGAACTCATATTTTTCTCAGCTGCACATGGAACCTTCTCCAAAATAGACCATATTCTGGGCCCCAAAGCAAGCACTGGCAAATTAAAAAAAAAAAAGTAACATAATTCCCTGCTTCTTTTCAGACCACAATTGAGTGAAACTAGAAATTAATTCTAAGAAGACCCAGAGTAAACATGTATACACATGGAACCTGAACACCACATTGCTGAATGAGGATTGGGTCATAGTAGAAGTAAGGAGAGAAATTAAAAATTCCTAGAGACCAATGATAACAGAGATAACAACATATCAAAACCTCTGGGACACTTTGAAGGCAGTACTAAGAGAAAAATTTATAGCACTGAGTGCCCACATAAGAAGAACAAAAAATCACCAAATAAATGACGTAATGACACAGCTCAAAGCACTCGAAAAACAAGAACAGCCCAACCCCAAAGCTAGTAGAAGACAGGAAATTATGAAAATCAGAGCAGAAATTGGTGAAGTAGAGAAAAAAAGATAATACAGAAAATCAACCCAACCAAAAGCTGGTTTCTTGAAACAATAAACAAGATAGATAAACCATTGGCCAATCTAACCAAAAGAAAGAGAGAATCAACCCAAATTACCAAAATAAGAGATGAAAAAGGGATTATTAACAAGGACAGTATGGAATACAGATGATCATCAGAAACTATTTCGAAAAACTATACTCCAACAAAATGGAAAATCTAGAAGAAATTGACAAATTTCTAGACACATATAACCTTCCTAAATTGAGTCAAGAGGATATAGAAAACTTAAACAGACCAATAGCAATCAAAGAGATAGAAACAGCAATAAAGAGTTTACCATCAAACAAAAGTCCAAGGCCAGATGATTTTCCAAGTGAATTTTATAAAACATTTATAGAAGAGCTAATCCTAATACGCCTCAAACTATTCTGTGAAATAGAAAGAAACGGGACCCTTCCAAACACATTCTATGAAGCCAACATCACACTAATACCAAAACCAAATAAATAAAGACAGCTCAAGAAAAGAAAACTATAGGCCTATATCATTGATGAACTTAGATGCAAAACTGCTAAACAAAATACTAGCATTGTGCATTCAAAATCACATCAAGAAAATTATACACCATGACCAAGTCGGGTTCATCCCAGGGATGAAAGGCTAGTTCAACATAAGAAAAACAGTCCATGTAATTCACCACAGAAACAGACTCAAAGACAAAAATCACATGATCATCTCAATTGATGCTGAAAAATCATTTGACAAGATCTAACACCCATTCATGCTAAAAGCACTTCAGAGAATCAGATTAGAAGGAATGTACCTCAACATTTTAAAGGCAATATACAATAGGCCCACAGCCAACATCATATTAAATGGAGAAAAACTGCAAGAGTTCCCACTAAAAACAGGAACAAGACAAGGATGTCCATTATCACCTCTTCTGTTCAATACAGCACTTGAGACTCTAGCCAGAGCAATAAGGCAAGAGAAGGAAATCAAAGGAGTAAAAATAGGGAACGAAGAACTAAAACTATCCCACTTTTCAGATGACATGATACTATACTTAAAGACCCAACAAACTCAACCAAAAAACTTATAGAATTGATCAACAAATTCAGCAAAGTGTCTGAATACAAAATCAATCTTCAAAAATCAGAAGCTTTTTTGTATGCCAACCATAAACCCACTGAAAAAGAAATCCATAAAATAATTCCACTCACAATAGCACCCCAAAAAATAAAATTCTTAGGGATAAACCTAATCAAAGAGGTAAAAGACCTCTATAAAGAAAACTATAAAAAGTTGAAAAAAGAAATTGATGAAGTCCTTAGAAGATGGAAAGATATACCTTGTTCTTGGATAGGCAGAATAAATATCATCAAATGGCCATCCTCCCAATAGTGATCTATAGATTCAATGCAATACCCATGAAATTACCAAGGTCACACCTCAGACATAGAAAAATTAGTCCTTAAATTCATTTGGAACAACAAAATGCCCAGGATAGCCAAAGGAGTTCTTAGCAGGAGGTATCACAATACCTGACTTCAAAAGCTACTCCAAAGTCACAGTAATAAAAACAGCATGGTATTGACACAAAAACAGACACATAGACCCATGGAACAGAATAGAAGACTCAGAAACAGACCAACGTGCTTACATTCAATTGATTTTTTACAAAGAAGCCAAAAATATACACTGGAAAAAAGATAGCCTGTTTAACAAATGGTGTTGGCAAAACTGGTTAACCATATGCAGGAAAACAGAAATAAACCCCACTTTCTCACCCTGCACAAGAGTCAACTCAAGGTGTATCAAAGAACTAGAAGTTAGGCCAGAGACCTTGCAGCTACCTGAAGAGGGCATAGCACCAACACTTCAACACATAGGCACAGGTAAAAACTTTCTCAACAAGATCCCAAAAGCACAAGCAACTCAAAGGCAGATCGATACATGGGATTGCATTAAACTGAAGATCTTCTGTGCAGCAAAGGAAACCATCAAGAACCTCAACAACAGAGAGCCCACAGAGTGGCAGAAAATTTTTGCCAGCTACTCTTCTGATAGAGGTCTAATATCTAGGATATACAGAGAACTCAAGAAAATCACAGCTAAGAAGGCAAATAACCCAATCAAAAAATGGGCAAAGGATCTAAATAGACACTTCACAAAAGAAGAAATGCAAATGGTCAATAAATGTATGAGGAAATGTTCTACATCATTAGCAATCATAGAGATGCAAATCAAAACTACCTTGTGATTTCACCTAACTCTTATCAGAATGGCAATCATAAAAACCATGAACAACAAAAAAATGCTGGCAAGGGTGTGGAGAAGTGGGAACCCTCAAACATTGTTGGTGGGATTGCAAGTTAGTGCAACCACTTTGGAAAACAATATGGAGGATCCTCAGACACATGGGAATGAACCTACCATATGATCCAGCAATATCACTTCTGGGTATCTACCCAAAAGAATGGAAACCAAACTATCAGACTGATGCATGTGTATCTATGTTTATAGCTGCATAATTCACAATTGCCATACTATGGAAACAACCAAAATGTCCATCAACAGATAAATGGATTACAAAACTATGGAATATGTACACAATGGAATTTTACTCAGCCATAAAGAAGAACAAAATCATGTTATTTGCCAGGAAATGGACGCAACTGGAAAACATTATGTTAAGTGAGATTAGCCAGTCACCAAGAGTAAAAAAGCATATGCTCTCCCTAATATGTGGATGCTAGGGAAAAGATGGGGCATAAGAAGGTCTCCAGATGAAAAAGTAAAAACCCTCGATATGCAAAGAAGTTGACTTAACCAAAGGAGATGGACGGGGACGGGAGACACCCTAATTCACATGATTGTCTTTCACAAATATATCAAGGTCAATTACTAACCTGAACTTGAGAAGGAGGGAGGGCAAAGAAGTGGGAATTGGGGAAGGGGTTAAATGAGAAATGTGTGCATATATGCCTTTATCAGCTTGTATCTAACAAAGATGTATGATTACAATGCACTAATTATTATAAAAAATAAAAAAAAACAATAGCCTCACTGAACACACAACATGAAGCAAATTTTGCTTTTTTGAATAGGAGTATGGAGAACAAGACACTACCAAACATACTGATATACATTTTGCTTATTGAAAATCTTTGAAATAATTCTTATGAAGCAACAATAAAAAATGAAATGTGAGAAGAGATCCTTGGGAGTCACTGAAAGAACATTCATGATCTGCCACATCAATCTAGATAAAAAATGGGAAGTTATATTCTTTAAGTTCCAGCTTTGGGCACAAGGTAAAGAAATTTTGAAGAATAGATAATTTTTACCACTTGTACACAATTTCTAGTTGTCTTATTTAAACACTTGATATTAAGTGTACCAAATTTTGAGAGACCTATTGGGGATAATGCAGAAAAGTATAGATAGGCTAGCTTTTGATTATTTTAGCTGTATCAGAAGACACAGGTACAATCAATGCCTGTGTTGTAGTTTGGTTCTGGAATGTCCTCCAAAGTCTCAAGCATTAACGGCTTGATTCCCAGCCCTTGGTTCTATTGAAAGGTGGTAGAGACTTTGAGAGGAGGGGCTCACTGGGCACTCTTGATATCACTGGAGATATTCATTCAAAGGGGATAGAAAAGCATAATCTCATACCTTGAGTTGCCTTATTTCAAGTACTTTCCTTTGTTAGAAACCTCTCCCCCTTTAATATTTGTCTGGATAACATTTAGTTCCTCAAGAGTAGTTTTTCTATCTGCAACCTTTATTAACCATTCAATATTGAACTAAATGGAGTGTTTTTCCTTGGATTGTAGACATTATATATGTTTGTTATTTATTTTTATCATTATTAAAAATTGCCACAAGTTTATAAAATTCAGAATATGTAAGATGCAAGGGAAAATAATAGGTGGTCTTTATATAAAATTCTCCCTTGATTAGTTGATCCCTGAATACAACCCAGCTATCAACAAGTGAGAATATCCTTGCTTGTTCCTTTCTCAGAAGATAGGTACAGAACAGCAGTCTCTAGTAGATTATAAATATTTTAGATCAGGCTTGGGGTAAAAATAAATGTTATGGGAATAGCAAACATTGAAGAAGATATGTTTTCTGGTAATTGTCTCAGGAATGGAAAATTAAAGAATTTCTATTATATATCCTTTAGAAAAGAATGATCTGTTTAACTTAAAATTTTCTCATATTGTACCTCAGATTCAAATTATTCCCCTATAACTATTTCCATTTTAACAACAAAAATGTTCTATGTGACTAATAGAATTTTGTCAACCAATTGACAAAGTCAGATCATTACAATTCTTTTACACAGAGGAATTCATGCTGCTGCCAGTTTCTTGGATCTGAGATTCAAAGGAGAAATATAAAACCACTGCCACATTTGAATGGATTACAAAATAAGCAGCAGAGTTAGCCTGGATGTCAGTAAGGAACTTTAAAGTTCTGGAGGAGAAAAGGCATTCCTTCAGGGGTTGCTCCAGGAAGTTAGTCTGCAATCTGCCTAGCACATACAACAGAAAGAATTCATGCTTTGCAGTCACAGTGCAATTATAGGGAAAGATTCAAATCTTGACTCTATCCTTTACTGCTACTAGGTTAATATGGCATGTAAATTCTGATGTTCAGTTCCCTTCTTTGAAAAGGAATATAACACAGTTTTTCCAGGGTTATTCTGAAGTCAATGCAAAATAATGTGAACAAGAGGCTTTGTCTCAAAACTGATCACACAGAAAAATTCCAACAATACTAGTTAGCATCCTCTTCCCATAATATTACCAAAGCCCTATATGGAGCATTAAAAATACATTTAATCCTATCTGGGACTTTACAAAATAGATTACCAAAATATTTGATATGACCCTATATCTAATTCTTCAACAAAAAGTGAAAACAAAAGATAAAAACAATGATCAACCCAAACCTATATGGAAATCAAAACACCTCTCCAAGAAATAAACTTAATTATTTCAAAGACAAAAGAAGACTGAAAAAAACCTTCAGTTTTGTGAAATTTATGCCAAGATCAAAATGAGGCAACTGCAAACTAGAAGTCCCAAATAGTGACCATTCACATAAGGAGGATAATTAGCAGTATGGCTGAGTATTCTCAATGAGTATGTAGGAGCTCAAAAGATGAGGATATCAGATGTTGCATGGCTCCTTTATAGTATCCTGGGGATGGTTTGAACTTCTGAGAGTGTTAAAGCTGTAATCTCAGCCAGCTAATGCTGCAACAGCAGGGCTAATATAGTTCTAAGAGGGCCAGTTCCATCCTCTCTTGGCTCCTATTGCAAGCATAGTTACTCAGTTAGCTACAACTTGGCTTTTATGTTGAGGATGTGAAAATATATCTCAGACATGACTACCTCTCATTATCTAAATACCTGTAGCCCTATTCCAAGCCATTATCATCTCTCCTGGTCCTGTGTTATGACCTCCTGACTTTTTCCTGCTAATCATTGTCCTGGTCTCTACAAAGGAGTAAAAGGGATGCCTTTACATTTGGGACAGCTCCTGACACTCTCTATGTCGAATGCTGATATTTTTATGTAATACCACAGCCTATGGAGATCTACAGAATGCAGCTACTTTCTATGTCTCTAACCTCATTCATAGTCCTGTCTGCATCCCTCATTCAGTTCTAGCCATACTTGTTTTCCTAATATCCCTCAAATGCAGTGATCTTGCCTCAGGTTAATATCTGCTTGGCTGCCCAAAACACTGCCATTCAAGTTTCTTCCCTCCCTTCAGTGATTTGTCTCTCTAGTCAAACATTGGCTTTGCAGAGAGTCTTTCCTAGAAACATAATTAAAATGTCTACTCTATGCTCCCTGTACATTCCATCCACTTAGACAACTATAGTTTTCTTCAAAATACTTATCACTGCAAACTATTTATACCCTGTATTTATATCCTTGTTTTTCCTTCTCTATTTTCCCTACTAGACTGTGAGAAGCATGAAGCAAAGACTTCATGTCTCTTATACACTGCAATCAACCCACCACCCACAGGTGAACAGCAGATAAAGCACTATAACAGTAATGGCCACCACTCCATTTTTGGTCTAACGTACTTTTGTTCCTTAGTTCTCTTTTCTGAAAAACTCCTGGTATTGGCTGACCCCATACAAAGAACTTGGATTTGAACCCATTTACATCTCTCTGTCAATTCTGCCCAGGCTACTTTCTAACAGTATGAACTTAAGCAAGTTAAACTTAGTGAGTTTTAATCAGTTATAGGTAAGTTAAGAAAAATACAATTTACCTCAAAGACTTGTCTCAAACACTAAGTTCATTTTAAACTATCTGGCCCTTTTCCAGCCTTGTGGTATTTATTCATTAAAATTTCATCACCTTTTACCTCTACACTGAACTTGACCTCCTTCTATCTCCAGCTGAGTTCTTCCTACTTCCAGAGACTTTCTCATGACCCCAGGACACCTACCTCCTGCTTCTGACTTATGTAACAAGTCCGTATTTCATTCTTGATTCTTCCGGCAAGGCAAGTGGATTATCTTAGCTCCTTTCTCAAAATTGTGTATTTATATATTTGTTTTTCAACATATGCTTTTTTAGCACTTCTCTTAAGACTTACTATGTTGCAATATAGTACTGTATCAATATATATGAGTATATATAATGAATATTTAAAATGAGGTACTTGAATTAGAGCTGAGTATCACAATATAAAACAACCGTAATATATATACAATGTAATATCTATACAGTAAAATGCGGTCACATGAGAATGTTATAACATAATAACTGAGAGTAAAGTTATACAGAATAATAGAGGAGGTGAGGATCCAGGCTCATGGCCAGCCTCAGCTACCTAGTGAGGCATTCCTCAACTTAGTGAGACCTGTTTCAAAACAAAGAATAAAAAATAGGGATGGGGGTGTAGCTAGGAGGTAGAATGACCCTGAGTTCAATCCCCAGTACCACACAAAAAAATAAAATAGAGGAGGTGAACAACTTATCATGGTGTGTGAAATATTTTGAGAAACAAGATTTAAGTTGAAATCCATAAGATAAATATTTTTTTTTCTTTTTGAGAAAGAAATAAGATTATGAACTAAGGCCTTGAGGTGAGGAAAGAATTGACAAACATGAAAAAGTGAAAGAAGGTCAAGATAGTAAAAATATACTTGGAAGACAGAGGAGAATAAAATGAATTTGAAAAGCATACACAGACCAGGTAATGCACAATCTGATAGGACATGATAAGAAACTTGTATTTGCAATGGTACATGCTATCATTTCAATAAGATATTGAATGTTTTTGAAGGAGAATAACATTATCCATTTTATAATTTGAAAAGATTACTCTGATTTCCATGATTAATTTTTTTAATTAGGGTTATACTGGTTAGGAGAAAAATATAAGACAGAATTTGAATTAAGATGGAGTTTTAATTAAAATAGTCACAGTCATTAGAGAAAAATGAATGGACAATGGGTGTATTCTGTAGTCAGATGAAAACCCTAAGTTTGCAATGGGTGTCTTGGTGGGTAGTTTTAACAATTATTAGAAGAAGAAACTCTCAGAAGAAGATCAAGTTTGTTGTATAAAATCAAGCGTTCCTTATAGAAAATATGGTTTGATATATCTATGAGACATCCCTTTGGAAATGTCAAGTGCTCCAGTGAATATATGATTCTAAAGGTCAAAGGAGAACTACACAGAAACAAAGATATTATGAGTTATTACCAACAACAAAACTACAACTAGTTCTCCCCATTCTTGTGGGGAAAGTTTCAAAAACCCGAAGTCAAACTTATGAATTATAATGTGTTGAATGAAGAAAAGTCAGGAAGAATCATAAGTACTACTACTTAAGATAATCACAAGGCATCCTTATCTGGTATTATCTTCTAAGCAAGTTAGAAATTTCAGCAAATAGCTCAATGCTCTTAAGTAATACTTGGTTCCTGAAGTGAAGTTCTAATAACAAATCTAAAGAAGGTAGAACAACTCTAGTTAGACATCTCTACTTATTAGCTAGCTGCACTGGCTTTCGAAGAATTTAAAGGCACACAAAGCTAAATTTATTATAAACCTAGATTAACTTTTACCAATGGATTTTTGTCATTTACTGAATTTAATAGTTTCTATAATGATGTATATAAAACAGCTTTTTATTTATACTTTTATTAGTACATTGCAATTATACATCATAGTGAGATCCAGTATCCAGTGTGATACAAACATACATGCACACAGCTCTTGGTATATTTCCTTCCACATCCCACTCTATTCCCCCTTCTTCCTCCCAGTACATGTTAGTGAAATTGTTACTAATGCCTTCATATATTGAAGCATGGTAATGATAACTTTTAGAAGTTTGGTGTCCTTCGAAGATTAGTTTTCAACTACAATCTGGGTATTTATCTGTAGGAAAAGTTTGAAGAATGAAACTCCTAAAAATAGGATTCAGCATGTGGATTTTAAATTACTATTATAGAGAATGTTTTTATTAACACTTTAAGCATAAAAATGGCATCAGTACTGTGTTTGCCCTTAAGGAATGACATAAAGAGATTATACATACATAGGTGGAAATTCCTGAAAGCTATGTCTTTTCAAAAATAAAACAAATGGGATATACAAAGATAATCTCTATGAAAATATTTGATGTTAAAGTTATTTTTCCTTTTTCCTGAGTTTTAATTTTCAAAACATTAAATCTACGCTTTTTTTTTTTTTTTTTTTTTTTTTTAACGGTACCAGGAATTGAACTCAGAGGCATTCTACCTCTGAGCTACACCCCCAGTCCTATTTTTTATTTCTTATTTTGAAACCGGGTCTCGCTAAGTTGCGGAGTACCTAACTAGGTAGCTGAGGCTGGCCGTGAACCCGAATCCTCTGGTCTCAGCCTCCCGAATGCTGGGATTACAAGCGTGCGCCACCACGCCCGGCTAAATCTGTGAATTTTTAAGTGCAATGATTTTGCTTAGTAAATTTATTATGGTTTTAAAATCATCAGAATCTAGTTTCACAACGTTTCATTACCCAAAAGATGTACACTATGATTCTCTGAGATCAATACATGCTCCACCCCAAGCTCCAGGCAACCACTGATCTCCTTGCTCGTTCTATAGTTCAATCATTATGAGAAATTTTATTTAAATAGACTTATACAATGCTTAATATTTTTTGTCTGGCTCTTTCACTCGGAATAATTAACTTAGCACTCAGATTTAACCAACTGTTGGAGGTTTTAGCAGTACGTTGCTTTTCAATTCTGATAAATATTCCATTCTGCACTCTATTGTATATTATATTGTATATATCACTTGTTTTTATTCATGTAATATTTGGTGGAAGCTTATATTGTTTTTATTGATCTATAATGAATAATGTGGACATTTGTGTAAAGTATATGTATTAACATATTTTTCATTTTTCTTGGGAAAATTATCAGTGGTAGAATTGCTGGTCATATGGCATGTGTACATCATTGAAGAAATGGTCAAATTGTTTTCTGACTTGTTATGTCATTTTATTTTATAAAGAAATAATTATTAATGCTCAGTTGTTGAATTTATATGGTATACAGATAAAATATATGGTGAAAAGAACATAAAAACAGCAGGAGAACATGGAGATAAGTTATAAAAATGAGTTATATTTTATCAGATTTCAATCAGCATTAGTCTAAGATAGATTTTGATAAGTTTACAATGCATGTTGGAATTTCTAGAACAGACAGTAAAAAAATAACTGAAAATTGTTAAAAAAAAATCAACAGAGTACTTTAAATGGTATACTAAGATACTAAAATGCACAAAAGGGAGTGATGGAGAAAAAGGAACCAAAAAAAGACATGTAACATAAAAACAAATAGCAGAATGACAGATATAAATGCAGCCATAGTAGTAATTACATTAAATGTGAATAAATACTCAGATTTAAAAAAAGTTTGCCAGACTTGGTTTTTATAGAAGATTTAACTATATTCTGAGTGAAAGAGAAATGCCTTAAATAAAAACATATAAATACATTGAAAATAAAAGAATATAGAAAGAAATTGTGCACATGATAACCATACAAAGGTGAATTGACTGACAATATTGGTACCAGACCAGAGACTTTAAGATAAAAAATATTACCAAAAATAAGGTGCATGTTTAAATAAATTAAGGAAAGAAAATGAAAAAAAGACATATATACATAGATGATAGATAAATAGATGATAGATGACAGGTAGGTAGGTAGGTAGATGATAGATAGATGATCGATCGATAGATAGATGATCAATCGATAGATAGACGATAGGTAGATGATAGATGGTAGATAGATAATAGATAGATAGAGGAAGTCTCTTATATTACCTACGTATTTCACATTTTTTGTGCTCTTCCATTCTTCCTGTGGATTCAAGTTATCTATCTCTTTGCAGGCTCCAGGGCTTTTTTAAAAATCCCTATAGTTATTTATGACAGGAAGTTCATTTTTTGTTTTTAATCTATATTTTTATTTATCTGTACAATATTTTTTCTTCTAACTCAAATAGACTGAGTATTAACCTATTCATTTCAAGAATTTCCATTTGGTTCTTTTCTTATAGTTTCTATTTCTCTATTTAGAGTGCCTATTTGTCGATTTATTACTGTCACATTCTCCTTCAATTCATTAATGTAGCACTTTCTTTAATTCATTGAACACAATTATAAAAATTACTTTAAAGTCTTTGTTAAATTCAATATCATCCTACAAAGATGTATATTCTATTAACTTGATTTTTCTTGAATATTAATCATATTTTTATATATGTTTGCATTATATTTCAAAAGATAATTTATGTACATATGTATATGTATGTATATATACATATATATTTAGAAATTCTTTATTCTGAATTTTTTATGAGCAATTTTTTTTTTTTTTTGCGGTACTGGGGATTGAACTCAGGGGCATTCTACCTCTGAGCTATACCCCCAGCCCTATTTTTTATTCTTTATTTTGAAACAGAATCTCACTAAGTTGCATGAGTGCCTCACTAGGCAGCTGAGGCTGGCCGCAAACCAGGATCCTCCAGTCTCAGCCTCCCAAATGCTGGGATTACAAGCCTGTGTCACCAGGCCTGGAGAGCAATTTCTTTTAAAGTAACTTCACAGGCCCAGCATTGTGACACAGGAATGTAATCCCATCTGTTCAAAAGCCTGAGGCAGGAGGGTCCAAAGTTCAAGGCCAGCCAGGCCAATTTAGAAAGACCTACCTCAAAATAAAAATTTTTTAAAGGGCTGTGTATGTAATTCAGTGGTAGAATACCCTAACTGAATTAGCGTTCAATGCCTAATACTACAATGAATCAATTAATCAATGTATTGCCTATACTTAAACTATACACACTATGACTCCCATAGTATGCAGCCTCTGTTCTGTCTTTTCAGAGTTTTTATTCTTATTTTTGTATTTTTAAGCCTTGAGTCTCAGGGATCACCCCTGCATCTTCATAGCGTAATGGTCAGGCAATGATCTGGACAGATGTTATTCTCAAAAACATGAACTCTCTCTCTCTACTGACCAGCCTGTGTGTGGCTTGGTAAGTGGATTCAAGGATCGGTCAATTCTAAAATCTCTTTTTGGATTTGCTTTCCACTTGGCTCTCTCATGTGGGTGGTTTCCCAGATAGCCAGTGTTACACTAAAAGTTCATGTGATCCTTGTATATCTCTCTTATGGATTTCCTGATTACAGTTCTAGCTGGCCCAACATTCATCCCAACCTGGATCACAATCCAAGGCGATCTAAGCTACTATTTGCTTCATCATTTGTTTACTACTGTATTCACTATGTTTAGCTGCAAAGTCTTGTGTTTTCAAATTCAACACAGTGATTCCATACCCTCTGGTAACACAACTCCTGGATTTTTGCAGCCAGCTTCAAGCTGAGAAATTAACACTTTTCACTAATGAAAGGTGGGAGTGGATAAAGTACGGAGCAACCCAGATGAGAAAGCTAAAATCTCCCACTTTTCTTACCTGAAGCTGTAGCCATATTTCAGGAATTAACATTTCTCTACTTCTTGCCTTTCTCCCTTACCTTTTTTTCCCCCAATAATTATCTCTACTGCTATATCTGTGGGGTGTGTGCACAGAGGCACATAGGCATGCACACAGAGGATCATCACCTATTCACTCTGTGTAGCTAGAGGTCCTATTGCAGAATCTAATATTCTTAAGATTCACATAGGATTTTTGTGTGTGTGTGTGTGGTACTGAGGATTGAACCTAGGAGCATTCTACCTCTGAGCTACACCTGCAGCACTAGTTTTTATTTCTTATTTTGAAACAGGGTTTCACCAAGTTGTGGAGGGCTTCACTAAGTAGCTGAGGCTGGCTACGAACCTGCGATCTTCCTGTCTCAGCCTCCCAAGGACTGGGATTATAAGCGTGCACCACCACACCTGGCACATATAAAATTTTTATGTTAAAAAAAATAAAAACCTCAATGAATTTCCTCTCATAGTAGGAAGTCCTATATTAGCATGTATTTTTTAATCTAATTTCAATTAGGTAAAATTCTCCCAAGGGAAAAACATTGTATGTTTTAATCAGTTTAGCAATATCTTAAATAGATTTGTCATGTTTATATCATATTTCTAGCTGATCTTTCTAGTCAATTCTATTGAAAATAGCCACTAAATTATTATTTTATTCTAACAATTTTCCATAGTTTTATAACATTATTCATTATCTCAGACAATAGGATTTGAGTGAAATAAATTTACTTTTATAAAAAGTTCATAATTTGACAACTTCAAATTACATTAAAGTACCATTAATTCTAACTCCATTAATTCTGTATTTATGAATAAGTTAAGGCTCTCTAGGTACAAAACTAGGTAAATCTATCTGGATAATGAACTTAGCAAAGAGAATTTTTAATCAGAAAGGAAATACTGAACTCCAGGAAAGAACAAATTATTTGAGACTCATGAATCCCTCAGAAAATATTTAATTACATGTATGTCATATAATGTCTATACCTAACTTTTAATGATTATTAAAACTGATCCGTAGGCACTTTTATGGGTCACATTTCATTTTTCTAACATATTATACTTTAGAGTTGCACACAAGAATCTGCTTTATTGCAGACTATTCCTACAGCAGAACTAGGAGGAAGAGGAGGAGAGGAGGGAGGAGGAAAGAAGGCAGAGGAGGAGAAAAGATTCAGGAGATTCTTTGTGGGTATACACAAAATGTCTGTAAGAAAGACAACCACTCACTAAATCATCTCCTAGCAGTTGGTGTTCTAAATTAACTACCTGGTTACCAAGGTTAGGTTATGTTTTCTTTGTTCCTAGAATATCTATGCAAATATTTCATAACTCTTTTTTTTTTTTTTTTTTTTTGCGGTACTGGGGATTGAACTCAGGGGACATTCTACCTCCGAGCTACACCCCCAGCCCTATTTTTTATTCTATAGTTCGAAACCGGGTCTCGCTAAGTTGTGGAGTGCCTCACTAGGTAGCTGAGGCTGGTTTCGAACCCGAATCCTCCGGTCTCAGCCTCCCGAATGCTGGGATTACAAGTGTGCGCCACCACGCCCGGTCATAACTCATTTTTAATCAAATACCCAACATTGCCAAACTCCCAAAAAGTGCTAAGTAATTACTGAATGAATGAATAAAACTCTCCAGACTTTGTTCTTTTATCTTTAAAATGGGTATTACATTAGTTGTGACTAATAGTTATTTTCGTGTCTTTGTGTTAGAAGTAAGAAATTTAATATTTATCATGTACACTCTAGGCTAAGCCCTGGACTGGATTTTTATATAAATTCTCATTAAATCTTAATAATAGCCTTATGAAACATCTATTATTATTCCTTTCATTTGCTAAAAGGTTTGTATTTACCTTAGACACAGAGGTGAAATACACCAAAAATGATGCTTCTAATCCATTTGCTGGATCCTAAATGCCTGTGAACTTTGTACAATACTTCCATTCTAAAACTGCATGGAAAATTACCGAGAAAATCAGGCACTATATAAGTACAATTTACTATTACTTGAAATAAATGATATACTCTTTAAAAAACCATAAAGATTTACTAAAAATGAGTCATGCTATACAACACTTATTTCCTATTTTTATAACTTTTCACTAGCTTGACAAAACACTTAGACATTTAAATAAAGTGTTCATATTTGTTAATGTTTATGACATATGAGTTGGGTAATACTTTTCAATAAATTCACAAATTCCTTAGTAACCAAACCCAAGGTCAAAAAAGACATTACTTTTACCTTGGAATAAATTTCCAAAGAAACACCACAAAGTATAATATTCATAGAATTAAGATCAGCTATATTCTGTGCTATAAAAACCAAACCCAGAGCAGTATATGCAATTAAACATCAATTAAATATACTGATAAATCAAAGTGAATGAAAGAGATGAAGAAATCAGTGATAAAGTTAAAAAGGGACTTGAAAACATCTCAAATAGATAAGCATAGAAACTTGCATGTGTGTTAGAAAAGATTTGACTGAGAAGTCATCTAAGTACTTTTCACATATTTGAAGAATTATTTTATGAAATATAGATTAGCCTTACCCTATGTAGTTCTCAGGAGCAGAACTATTACTACAAGTGAAAATATGAAAGCAGATTTGAATTAACATAAGAGGTAAATTAGAGCTGCCTAAGAAAAGAATATGTTACTTTTAAAGACAAAAATACTTTGTCATTAGATGTATATAAACAAATTTTTGTTTAAAGAATGTGTACAACAGTGAAGTGGGAGTTTGAGTTGCCAAACATGTTTTTTTTTAAATGAGAAATAATAACAGTATAATTATGGGTTTATTAAATTTAATAATAATATATTTGAATACAGTTACACTTGTTTATATTTAGATCTACATTGATTTCCAGCTTTGAAATCCATGCAAAATATTTCTGAACCTTTATAGAGACATGTGAAGAGCATGCTCAAATTCTCCCATGTAATCCAACTCTTGATATCACTCTGTAGCTTTCCAAGTCTTCTGAGCTTCTTGAACATAGTTTAATCTTACTGACTCTAAATACCTTCTATTTAGTCCTCAGCCCCATAGATTCTTGCTTCTGGCTCTGTCATCACAATGAAATTCATATGAAGATCGCTATGGCAGCTTTATAAATGCATTTTTTCCCTCGTTGGATCCATCTACTTACCTTGGAATTGCTAATCATCGCTGCCTAAAATTCCTTAAGCTCATGGATTCTCTAAGAACAAAGCTTCTTTCCTATACCAATTCCTATTGGCTAAATTCAGGAACTAATTCAATTCAGATGGTAACTGATACTTTTTCTGATTTTGTAATACTTTGATGCCTTATTTTTTATGAGAACATCTACTTCTGTATTTCTGTTTCTCATTTCCAATATTTTTCCTTATTTTACTGCTACCTTTGAGATGTCATTTATTTTCCTGGTTTCAGATACCACCTATAGAATACTAACTGCCCAAACTGTACTCCCAGCATTTGCTTTTCCACTGAGCTTCCTTTACTTTTATTCTTAAATTTATTTTAGCTAATACATAAAAATATAGAAAGTGCACATACTTAGAGGGTACCATGTGGCATTTTGATATATTTGTACATTGTGTAACATTTAAATCAAGGTAAATATATTTCTCAACTTACATATTTATCATTTTTATCATGAAAACATTAAGAATACTTTCTTTTAGCTCTTTGAAATACACAGAAAATTATTGTTATCTATAGTAACAATACTATGCAATAGCACAACAGAACTTATTCCTAACTGAACCTTTCCTATCTATTTGCAACCCCCTTACTTTCTCCAGCCTCTGGTCACCACTGTTCTACTCTCAACTTCTATGAGATTGACTTTTTTTAAGATTCCACAAGAGTGAGATCATGGAGCCTTGTCCTTCTGCACCTGATTTACTTGTACTTAATGTAGTGCTTTTCAGTTCCATCCATATTGTCACAAATTGTAGGATTTCACTGTTGTTTATGCCTACTATCCATATATATGAATATATACCACATTTTCTTTATCCATGTATTAATTAATGGATACTTGAATTGCTGCCATTTCTTAGCTTCTGACATATTTAACTCATTTACTCACATGATCTCTGGGATATTCACCAAAAACTAGAACTTAGCTTGTCCAAAATTCAATACATCTTCTCTCTTCTTAAGTTCTTGGGGTTTTTTTGTTTTTATTTTTTGTCATGGATCATATTATTAATCTAGTCATCTAATCCATAAACTCATTGTAATTCTGAGTTCCTCCCTTTTGCCACATCCAACAAAGGACTGAAACTTGCACAGTTCCAGTTAGGCCTCATGGAGGTAAGTGTAACTCTCTAAATGTTTTTTTCTTGCTTATTACTCTTATTTGAACTTCCCTATGAATTTATTCATCTTTTCCACTTGAGCATGCTACGACATAGGTTAGTAGTTTAATAAAGCCAGGCACGGTGGTGCATGCCTGTAATCACAGTACTTCGGAGGCTAAGACAGGAGGATCACAGATTTGAGGACAGCTTCAACAATTTAGTAAGTCTCTCAGCAATCTACCCCATTTCAAAACAAAAAATAAATAAAATAAAAAAGGCTGGAAATATATCTCTGAGGTAGAATGTCTCTGGGTTCAATCCCCAGTAACACACACACACACACACACACACACACACACACACACACACACACACAAAGTATTTTAATAGCCTTCTCTCCTGTAACAAACAATATAAAAATATAGCTAGAAATACCAAATTCCTTCTTGAACCAGATAACAATAAATGCTAGCCAGGTATATATGCACATGAAAACTTTGTGCAAGAAAGTGGCACAACAGAATGTGTACCTGAGTATCAGCCTTCTCATATCCAGGAGATTACTGCCATGTGAAAATCATTAGTGCTGCCAGAAAAGCTTTGTCAGGAGAAGCCACATGCCTCACTTTTTAATTAAATTTCCAATTTTTAATATTGATTCCAAGTAGATCAGAGGAAGACAATCTGCATAGAATTTGAATTTTTGACTATTGCAGAATCTCATTCTTGTCCAATCTCCTTGCCTCACCTTTCTCAATTTCAACCCATCTCCCAATTCAGGCTGTTGAAATGATTGACTTCTTCCATTTCCATGTTGGTTCTTACCTTTGCAATTCAGCTCAAGTTGTTTCCCTTGTCTATAGACTCTCACTAATGTTCTACACTCGGGTAACTCCATAAACTTTACCAAAACAAAATTATTTTATACTCCCAGAAAAATTTCCCAAAGTGTTCAAATTAAAACAAAACTTAGAGAGCTGGGTGTGGTGGTGCATGCTTGTAATCCCAGCATTTGGGAGGCTGAGACCAGAGGATCCAGGTTCATGGCCAGCCTCATCAACCTAGTGAGACACTCCACAACTTAGTGAGACCCAGTTTCAAAATAAAGAATAAAAAATAGGGCTGGAGGTATAGCTCAGAGGTAGAATGTCGCTGAGTTCAATCCCCAGTACCAAAAAGCAAAACAAAACAAAACAAAAAAATCTACAGCCGGGCATGGTGGCGCATGCTTGTAATCCCAGTACTTGGGAGACTGAGACTGGAGGATCGGGGTCGCGGCCAGCCTCAGCTGCTTAGTGAGGCCCTCCGCAACTTAGTGAGACCCTGCTTCAAAATAAAGAGTAAAAAATCGGGCTGGGGCTGTAGCTTGGAGGTAGAATGCCCCCAGGTTCCATCTCCAGTACCACAAAAAAAAAAAAAAGAAAAGAAAGAAAGAAAAGACAACTATCCTCTGTTTTCTGTATCACATTTTCTTCTAATACTAGAATATACAATGTGATTTTCAATAAATGTGTTTGAGTGTAACAGTGACACTGAGCTCGCAAGATGGTGAGCTCCTTGAAAACAAGTATCCACTCTTACTTATGTTATATCTCCACTACCTTAAATGATAACAATAATGATGCAATATAGGGACATGATAGCTGTCAAACTCTTTAGCAGACACTCAGATCCCTGTGCCTACCCAAATTCCAACCTATGAGTGTGTGTGTGTGTATAGTTCTATAGAAAGTGCTGACCCCAGAACTGCATTGTGTGTGTGTGTGTGTGTGTGTGTGTGTGTGTGTGTGTAAGAAAGTGCTATTATCTCTCATACTTACCATTTTACCTTAGTAAAATTCCATAAAGATTAGAAGGTTGTGTGTACACAGGTAGTTTAAAAAAATGCAAGACAAATTAATCCTACTTGTCAGTCATGAGCAGAGGAACAGAAGAATCAAGTCACCATTTGGCCCCTTACTGTATCTTTTCTCCTGTGTCTTCCTTCTCTCTTAATTTTTTTTCTTCAGCTTTTTTTCTTTTTAATTTATAGCTATGCTTTCTAACATGGAATACTTTTTTCTTATTTCTCTGAGGAGGAATCTGCATCTCCATCTTTAAGCAACTCCCCTCATTCTCATTCTTACGATGAGCTTTCTTTGAATCATCCCTGCATTCTCCCAAAGGCAACTGCATGTGCTCGTGCTTTTCAGCTTCCCATGATCATCTGTTCTATGTGCCTGTGTTCAACATCAAATGTAGCTTGTATGGTAACAGGACACTGAAGCCTAACCCATTTAGTAATAGCAGGTAACATGTTATTAATCCAGAATGAATGATTAAAACTCTATCATTTGTTTTTGCTTTCCAGAAGGAAGGAGAGACATGTTTATTTTGGATTTGTAAATTCCAAGCATGTTTGATTCTTATCATATATTTTTGGTGTTTTAACTTCCCCATGTTTTAAAAGACTAAAAGACTTTAAAAGAATG
>PVLC010019004.1:0-31252 GCA_004027655.1 Graphiurus murinus | reverse complement strand
CTTCAGCTGTTTGTGAGCATTGCAAACACCCACAAAAATATCCTTTTTCCAGTTAGAAGAAATAACAACATAGTTATGTTTTCCTTTTCAGCTCAAATGACTCCCAAACAACTCCAAAGACTTCAAACTTGGCTAGTAATTAATCCTTAATGAACAGGACTGGACAGTGTGTGCTCTGCAAAGTTTGGAAAAGAAGAGGTTTCAGATTCAGCAAGTTATTGATGCATGAAAAAGCTCTGCATTCTTTTGCTGCTAGCTGGCCCCAGCCCCTTTATAGCAGCCCCTTCTTAGGAAAGCCAGAGAAGGTCCCCCAGTCCCAAACTGAAGCTTGTGTGGAGTGATTCAAGAGCAAGGTGGCCACACCTTCACTCAAAGATACTCACCCTTTCCTTTCCCACTCCAATGGTCTTTGCCTTTTTCACAGACTGAGAAGCTGAGACTGGACAAAGATGGGGTCAGGCCTGCCACTGCTTTTTAAGAGGAATTAAATTGGGCCTTAGAAAACTTACTTTTGGGTCCTTGTCCCAGGAACTTCCGGGAGGCATCTTAAAGTCACACAAGTCCATGGAAGCCCCTGATTATGGCGTCTAGGACCCACCAGGGTGCGAATCCAGAAGGACTGGCTTGAAGAATGAAGTGACAGTTGGCTCAAGTGCCCGTGGGAAGTGGAGAGCCCTCCCCTGAGTGAGAAGGAAGCCTCCTCCTATCAAGCCACATCCCCCAGGCTACCTCTCTCAGGGACCAGTGTTGGGGCCTCTCTTCTGTCATCTACCATTCCCAATCCCTCTTGGTTTCCTCTTTCAGATGCCATTTTACACTGCTTACTTCAGGAGGAAACCTAGAGGGGCATGTGCTATCTTTCCATCACCCTTCCTCACTGACACCTGCCTGGCCCACCTGCAGCTCTTGGTAGCTGCTCCTCAACCCAGGAGAGAAGCTTCTCCACTCTACATCTCAGGCAGAGATGGACGTGGGTGGTTTTGGGTTTGGAGTAGTGTGGGTTGGGGAGTGAGGGGAGGTGGCCATGTACAGAGCACTGAGGTCTTGCTGCCTGGGATCTGGGTCTATTAGAGGCTTATCTTAGCCCCTCCATGCCCCTGGCAGACCTCCTCTCCTTGGCTGTCTCACCTGTGTAGCAAAGTGGGTGGGCTGCATCCCCCCCAGTGTCCCTATCAGGGCCATCGACTTGGCCTCGTGTTCTCAGGATGGTCCTGCATGTGCGAATTTGTACTTACATGCAAACACACACACACACACACACACACACACACACACACACACACACACACACACACAAATATACACACACATTGTTGACCTGGGGTTGATGACCAACCAGCTCATTCTCATCTCCACTGAGCAAGAGAATACATTGATTCTGGGGTGGACCAAAGCCAGGCATGAGAAAGTACTTGACCAACCCCAAGAGTCCTGCAGCTTGGGGCTGTGTAACCAAGGGAGGTGTGTGGGCAGGATCATGGATTCTGGAGAAGGCCCTGCTGCTGGGAGGGTTGAGGATGGACCCTGAACTGGCCTATCAGCCAATGCCAAGATATTATTTTCTCACATCTGTTCCCCCATCTGGAACCAGCCAAGATGCTTATTTCAAAGTGCTGATGAGGCCTGCCCTGATTGCCTCGGGGAGAAGGCCGTTTGGTGACACTGTCTTCTAGGCCCTGTCATCTTCTCCAGATGGTGGCCCATTTTCAGTGTTGCTTCTCTGGTCACACCCGCTGTACCATGAAGCTGCTTGGGGTGAGGCCTTGCTCAGGCCCTTTGTCAGGCACCAGAACCTGGAGTCCATTTACAGTTTTTGCCAGGCAGCTGCTGGCCTCCCCACCCAGCCTTCTGGAACTTGCGTGGCCTGCCTGTTGGGACTGTGACACTTGCTTCCCAGCTGCTGCAGCCCTTCCATCTGACCACCACATGGCCGCTGCTCCTGGCCTATCATCCTTGCCTGGTGAGTGTGGCTTGGGGCACACCAAGAGAGGCCACTCTCCTCCCGCCCCCATTTCCGAGACCCATCTCTGGCCCATCTGGACTACCCTGTCCTCCTCATACCAGAATAGGGACAGCCTGCAGCCTCCTAACCTGGCTTCAGCTGCCCACATCATATAGTGTGGTGGGGGAGGGGACAGGGTGCCACCAACAGCTGACAGGGATTCTCACAAGCCAGAGACAGAGAAGTGGACAGACAGGGTGCTGTGGATGGGGTAGGAGCACCACAGAGACACCTGCTTTTGCTTCCTTTTCCTCTCAGTTTGGGCTCCTTTCATGAGCTTCCAGAGCCAGCCCTGAGTGAGCCTGCCTTCCTCTCCCTGCCTCAGTGTCCACTTCCTCCTCTAGTGACAGCTCATTGTGGCGGGGTGTGCACCTATGCGTTCCTGCATGGTAGGCAGTAGATAGGGTGCCAGAGCCTCACTCTGCAGAGGAAAACCTGAGTGGGTAGGCATTTTGGCAGCTTGTTCCAGGCTGCATATGGCTGGATGCTGACCCAGGGTCTCTTCTCTGTAATGCAAAGCACTCCTCTTACACATTATGATGCCTCCTACTTTGTCATGGTCCCCTCTTCTCCTGCACTTCCTCAGATATGCACAGAGTTCCTGCTATATGCGCCACACACTGTGGTCTGTGGTCTGCCCTCCCAGGGCATTAAATATGTAGTTACTGTCGGGTGTAGTGGTGCACACTTGTAATCCCAGTACTTGGGAGGCTGAGACAGGAGGACCGTAGGTTCATGGCCCGCCTCAGAAACTTAGTGAAGCCCTTTCCAATTTAGTGAGACCCTGTTTCAAAATAAGCAATAAAAATAGGGCTGGGGGTGTAGCTCAGAGGCAGAAAGCCCCCGGGTTCAATTCCCAGTACCAAAAATCAAACAAAAAATAGCTACTCATTTATGTTTTACCTCTCTGCGAAAGAGTATTGAGAAGGCACAGGGTTGTCATCTCCTGAGAGGCAAGTCTGGCAGACAGAACACAGTTAAGGATCCAAGGCACATGGATTATGGGCCACAGTAAGTGCCACAGCTCCCTGTAATTCCCCACTGTCCACAGCACTCAGTCTAAGTCTTAGCCTAGCTTATAAAGCCTTTCCTGGTGGGGCCACTGCTAAAGCTCTCCAGCCTTGGCTCCCCTAGTCCTCTCACAGTTCATCTTAACCTTTCCAAGCTCATGGTGGTCTACACATCCATCCCCTTCTGATGCCGTTTCACCCTAATAGCTCCTCTTTAGCCTTTGGATCCCCGCTAGTTTGTCACCTCCTCCAAGAAGCCTTCCCTTCCCCTGAGTGTGACCTCCCTCTCTACCCTAAGGCTAGCACTTACAACCACCTCCTTCTGTGACTCCTTCCAGGCCATAAGTCCTTTGAGGGCAGGGCACAATCTCTCATTCCCCATTTCCTCCCTGCACCCTGCCAGCAGAGTGTGGGGTACCTGACAAGTATTGTTTGGACAGAGGTGAGCTAAGCTAGCACACGCAAAAAGGAGGGTGCTGGTATGGTGGCAACCACAGATGGGCAGTCAGATGGAGCTCAGGTTGGGACTGGATGGAGCAGAATGATCGTAACAATGCTAAGAGCTCTGAGCTGAGTGCTTTCTAGTTTTAACCTTACAAAAGCCCTATGAGGTAGACGTGATTCCTCTCCAGTTTTGCAGGTGAATGAAACACAAGAGGGCAGTCAGAATGAGTTGGTAGAAGCAAGAAAGCATTTGGGGTGAAGAAAACGGTGAGCAAAGATAAAGAGGGACTTTACAGGACGTGTGTAGGAATCTTTGTGGGGAATAGCTGGGGTGGAGGGCTTGGTTTAGAGAACCGGACTGAGGCGCCAGCATCCAGGGTTGCTGAATCACAGAACCTTTACATCGGGGCCCAGAAGTGTGTCTTGATTGGGGTGTTGAGAAGCTGTCGCCAGTTCCTGAGCAGGAGATTGGTGGGGTGGGAACTGGCCATGGTGTGATAGAAGAACTAGGAGAGAGAAAGTCCGCAAGACTGCCAGGAGGGTGTAAGCAGGATCTCCCTCCTTTCTCTGACCATTTGAATCCTTCCCTTTCATCATTGCCCATGATGGGTGCTGACATGGGTGACCTCGGGGCCCCAGGGCTGGATAGCAGCCGCAGGTCTCCTGGGGCCCCAGCCTGCTCCTCTCTGGCTTGGCTGAGGCCAGTTGCTCAGGGCTGTGACCATGACCTGGGCTGGGCTGAATTTCTCCTCCACAGTCACTTTAATGAAAAGCAGTTGTGCTTGCCACGAATATTCGGAGGCAGAGGGAGAAGAGGGCCAGCCGAGCCCCCGGCCTGTCTATGTGTCTCCCATCCCTCTCTGGGTCTCACTCTCCACCAGCTTCCAACGTCCCCCTCCTCTTACTGAGCAGCCTCCTGCCCTTCTTCTGGCCCTTCTCCCTGGCTGTCTTTGGGTATCTGAACAGAAACATTGCCATGGAGGGGGTGAGTTCCACAGGTGCCTGTAAGCCTGTTGCTGGAGTCCCTTTCACAGCTTACATGCCTCCTTCTCCTTCTCCCAGTTATCAGAGGAAGAGCCTGGACCACATGGGCTCTGAGGCACTCTTCCTTCCATGTGGTGTGTGTGTGTATGTGTGTGTGTGTGTGTGTGTGTGTGTGTGTGTGTGTGTGTGATTGTGTGTTACCAGGGATGGAACCCAGGGGCCTTTTACCTCTGGGCTACACCCCCAGACCTATTTTATATTTTATTTGGAAACAGGGTCTCACTAAGTTTCTGAGAGTCTCACTAAGTTGCTGAGGCTGGCTTTGAACCTGCGATCCTCCTGTTTCAGTCTCCCAAGTACTGGGATTACAAGTATGTGCCACCATGCCCGGCTTTTTGATTTTTCCTTTCTTTCACCTTTCTCAATATTTTCCCTCTCTGCCTCAGATTCTCAGGAGCCAGGGGCCCTCCTAGGCTAAACAGAACTTTGTCCTTTCTCTTCTCATCATCTAGCCTAATCTCCTTTATTATTTGGGACTCCACATCCTCCATGAGGCCTGCTGTGACCACCCTACCTCGCCAGTGTTCCTGAAAAGGCTGGCTGGGCTGCAAGCTGGGCTGGATACCTTGCTTTGCTCTCTGTAGCTTGCCTGGTCAGTTCTCTCAGGGTGGGGATGGGAGCAGAGTGAGGATGGGAGTGGGGACAGGAGAGAGGGGAGGAGCACACGGATATTCCAGTGCTTCCTCTGCTGGAAGCATGCAGAATACCTGGTTTCAGGAAGGTGGAGGAAAGAGGCCCAGAGTTGTTTTCTGACTTAACTCTTTCAGCTCTTCCCAGATGCTGGCACTCCTTCCCCAGATCCATTAACTCTTGCACTTCTGTCATGAAGACTCTTGGGAGCTGTGTCCATGACTTTGAGCCTTCAGTAGCATTCTCTACAGAACAGGGGACACAGCTCAACCCCCCCTCCTCTCCTCCTCTGGAGCATGTGGGCTGCTGGGGCCCAAGGTCAAGTGCTGGCCTAGACTCCCCCTAGAAAGTGTGTCAAAGGCCACTGATGACTCTCAGAGCCTTGCTCTTTCTTCTCTCTTTATTGAGGCCTTTTTTGTTTTGTTTGTTTGTTAATGATGATGTTGTTGATGGTGCATGTATTCCAGAGTAATATGTTCAGGATTATTCCACGCAATGAGGTTATGACTCCCTCCTGTGCAGCTCCCACCCGGGGGAGCTTACCCTCCATCTGGACGGCGCACATCTGGTTCAGGCTCACAGCTGGCCAGATGTTGCATCCCTCTGAACCCAGGCCTGCAGCCTCCTCCTCTAGGGGTTGGAGCCGCCACACATGTGCATGCGTGTGTATGCACACACACTCACACTCCATTTGCAACACTGAAGCACTGAGGTCATCTGGCCCTCTGAGGGGGAGGAGGAGGGAGCTTGGCCTTGGCTTGATTATTCCTCCTCCACCGTGGTAGGGCAGGCAGGCTGTTGGGACACATCTGCAGAGGTATGTAAATATCAGGTTCCCTTCTTCTAGCCCAGACAGGCTAGTGGGAAGGACCTGCTTGAATCCAGGCTCTGAATCTGGAACCTACCCCCACCCCATCCAGGGGCCAGCTGCTGTCAGCAAATTCCTCCTGCACTTACTTGGGGGGTGTGCTGGGTCCTCTCCTGTCTCGTGCCGAGGCTCCCCTCTGCACCTTTCTTCTGCCCACCCACCTTCTGCTCACTCTTGCCTCATTTTACTCTTTCCTTTTTCCCACTTTCTGTACTCCACAAACTGTGCACTTTAAAGGACAAAAAGTGCAGAGACAAGGCCCTGGACCCTCAAATAACTGAGGTGTGATCTGCCAGATTTGTTTGCCCATTGGTGTTGGCAGAGGCCAGGCAGAGGGAGCCAGGGAGGAAAAGGAAACCACATTTATTGGGTGCCAACTATGTGTCAGGCACTGCTCAAGGTGCTTTAAATATATTATCTCGGTTAATCCCTGCAACCACCCTGCAAGGTAGATATTATTCTCTTTGTTTTACACATGAGGAAAGTGTGGCTCAGCAAGGTTACCTCTCTTGCCCAATGTCACATGGCTAGGAAGGAGCAGAGCCAGAATACCAAACCTAGTCTACTTGACTATAAATCATATGCCCTTAT
Source organism: Graphiurus murinus (assembly GCA_004027655.1). Classification (NCBI taxonomy): domain Eukaryota; kingdom Metazoa; phylum Chordata; class Mammalia; order Rodentia; family Gliridae; genus Graphiurus; species Graphiurus murinus. The sequence continues at coordinate 24,663 of PVLC010019004.1, read as the reverse complement.
GCCATGCTGTCTCCTTGACAATTGAGTTGCTAAATGCTTCTACCCATCCGTGGGTCCTCCTTCCTGGCCATTGCACTCCCTAGATCTTCCAGGGCTAAGATCCTGAGGCTGAGAGAAAGGCCAGGCAGGGCTGCCTGGGAAAGCCCAGGGAGGGTGCGCAGGAAGGGGATGCTGGGCTGAGGTTACAGTGTTGTAACCAGTGGGTTTTCTGCATGGTTGTTCAAGGGCCTGGGGATTGAGGTCTCAGAAACACAATTAGGAGTTGAGAAAGCTGGGCAGTGGAGGATGAAAGGCGGGCAGATGGGCCGAGGAGGCATCTGTGGGGAACTTGGGAGCTTTCCATGGCTTTGGGAAAGAAGGAACCTCATTAGAGGGGAAAAAGGGAGCCACAGAGCCTGAGCTGCTATTGTTACCTTATCATGCCATCAGCCCTCCAAAGGGCTCCTAACAGATGGAACATTCTAAGGGCCCTCCTGAGACCCCTCTTCCTGACCACAGAATGTGGCACCCAGAGAGGCAGCAGGGGGTGGACAGGCGCCCTCCAGCCTGGCCATGACTCACTAGGTCCCCATGGCAGCCCCAGTATTTGGCTGTCTTGGGCTTAGAGAGAAGAAACAGTGGATGGTCTCTCTCCTACCTCCCAATACACAGCCCCACGAAGATACCCCCCCACACACAAATGCTGCTCTATAGCTCTCTGCCTCAAACAAAACTGTCATTCCAGAGATGAAACTGAAGCACAAAGGGTAATAGACTTGTCCAAGGCCACACAAGCAGCAAAATTGGAGTCTGTGCCCAGAGCTTGGCCCAGGACAGGGAGGCAGCAGGGGAGGGGAAGCAGACTGGCTCAGGAATTATCTAGACTAGCTTGAAAGCCAACTCTACTGCTTCAAGGCAGTGTGGCAACATCTTGGTGCCATGTCTTCTTCTTCAGGAACTTGCAATGAGGGTTAGAGACAACACGGCAGTTTGATCAATGGGAGCTGTTCTTGGCACCAGTGGCCAGGAGGCTGGCTGGGCTAGTGGTCAGAAATGAGGTAGGGATGGTGCTGGGAGAGGGGCTGAGGTGGTGAGCTGGAAGGGTGGCAGTGACAATCAAAGTGACGGTAATAGTTACTTGTGAAGTGGTCCTCTGTTTGGGGGGACAACAGTGGTCCCTTCCAGCTAGATGTCTCAGAAAGCCCACTAGAAAGAAGGGTTGGGATGGGGGATCCCTGAGGTTGTGTGTGACTGCATGTCAGGTGCAGTAGGATTGTGGTGACCCTGGTTCAATTCTGACCTGGAGAGAATTTGCCCCAGGAAAAGGGGAAGCTGTGATCACAGGTGTCCGCAAGAGGGATCATCAGCTTGGAGGTGGTTGTCCAGGAAGAAGCAGGTCACAATGCCATTTGGGGACCAGGACCTTCCTAAACGGGGATGGGAAAGCACTCCTTAGGTTCCAGTGAAAGGGGAGGCTCCCATAGCACCAGGGGATTTCCTGCTTTGTAAGAAGCTAAGTGTTCTGCAGAGGGCCTGTCAGACTCCTGGGTACTAGAGAAGTGCCCAGCATTGCATTCCAGCTCCCCAGGGACAGGCAGACCCTCCAGCTCTCTCCTGGAGTGGGTCAAAATGGTTCTGCCAGTCAGAGAGGGGGCCAGCATTGACTGTGTCCCTGACATTGGGATTTTGGCCTCTGGTGTGTGCTTAACTCCCGCTGACCTTTTGGAGAACATAGTAGGGAGTGTTGAAACTGAGCTTGACTCAAAGGCAGCTCTACCCAAGGGAGCCTGAAATTTTTTTTCTACTAATGGTCCTTTGAAATTGTCCTTTTAATCAAGACTTCCCTCAGGAAGAGTCTGGGATACCACTCTCTCAACAAATTTTCACTTGTCTCTGTCACGGATGTGCTCCTCCTGACAGCTTTTTGCTATTTAGACAGAGGCAGGAGCCATGCAAAGAATGTAACAATTCTGGCACCCTCTGCCCAGGCTCTGAGAGTATCTGTGACTTCTATGTCACATGCCCCAAAGCCAAGGTAAGCAGGGCCTGTGTGAAGGAGCTGGCACATATGACACTCAGCCACGGCCAGATACCCAGCAAGGCCTTACTTGGAGATCACCCCCATGTATAAACCAGAGACTTTTGAAGGCTCAAGGAAGGTTCTCTGCACCAGTAATAATGATACTGGCCCCTTCCTTAGCCTAAGATGTTCTTTTTAAGTAAATTGTAAATTCCCAGCTAAGTGTAGTGGCACACACCTGAAATCCCAATATTTAGTAGACTGAGACAGGAGGATCACAAGTACAAGGTCAGCCTCAGCAACTTAGTGAGACCTTGTTTCAATTTATTTGATTTATTTATTTTTGTGTGGTACTAGGAATTGAACCCAGGGACATTCTACCTCTGAGCTATACCCACAGTCTTTTTATTTTTTATTTTGAAGCAAGGCCTCACTAAGTTTCTGCTGAGGCTGGTCTCAATTCTCCTGTCTCAGGCTTCCAAGTACTGGAATTATAGGTGTGCACCACCACGTCTGGCTTCAAAATTTAAAAAATAAAATAAAATAGGGCTGGGGGCGTAGCTCAGAAGTAAAATGTTCCTGGTTTCAATCTCCAGTACACACACACACACACACACACACACACACACACACACACACCTGTAAATTACCCAGTTAAAATAGAATAGAAGCATACAAAAGAAAAAAAAAAACCCATATAAGTCTGGCAAGACATAGACCAGAATGTTTGTAATGATTATCTTCAGGTAATGGATGTCCTTCTGATTTTTATCTTACTTCTACTTATCTGTGAATTACTTTTGAAATATTATTCCAAATTGCCCTTACAGAAAGATCATATTATAGCTTCACTCATCTGTGCTTCAGTAAAAGTTCTGAATCTTTTCCTAAGAATACAATTTGCTCAAGGGAGGAACATCATTTCTGAGCCTTCAAACCTGACTGAAATAGTGAGGTCATGCCTGGTATACAGAAGGACCACTAGATATTTGTGCAATTAACTGATTGCTTTTTAAGGATTGGTGGAGAGGTGGAAATGATGGGAATTTGGTAGAGGGAAAACAGGCCCTGTTGAGGAATCTTTAATATGTGGCCTCATTTTCACTTAAAAGGAGAGAGAAGAAAGGAGAACATTCCTATAGTGGTCAAATTAGTCCTGCCAGTTGTGTTCCTTGCCCAATGCCTACTTTATGGGTCTTTGGGAACCCCTATTGATAAGAGGTTTGAATGATTTGATATTGAAGCATCAGGGTCACCAAGACTCAGAGATCTTACAAGTTACTGTGAAGTGGCTGTCCATTGCTACTGAACTTGTCTGTGCTGAGGAAATCTTGACTCTAGCCTCTGTCCTGTGCCCCACATCCAATCTGAAATCAAGTCTTATAAATTGCACCTCCTAAACATCTCTCAGGTCATACCACATCTCTTCATTCTCACACTATCTCAATGTGGAATCACTGTGACAGCATATTAACTGGTCTCTCTAACTCCAATTATATTTTCATTCTCCATGCATGTCAGAATAAACCTTTTAATTTGAAAATATAGCCTATCATCATAGATATGCTTAAAATCATTCAGCAGCTTCTTATAGCACTTGGTATGATAAAGTCCAGACTTCTTGGTATGGAAGTTTACAATGAGGATTAGAGAGTACAGCAGGTGCTCAATAAATAGGAGTTGCTCTTGGCAGCAGCGGACAGGATGCTGGCTCGGCCAGTAGTAGAGAAAGGGGCTGGGATGGTGACTGGGAGAAGGGCTAAGGCAGTGGCTGAAATGGTGGCAGTGATAATCAAAGTGATGGTAACGATTATTTGTGAATTGACCTCTATTTTGGAGACAAGAAGGGCAGATCTCTCAGAAAGTCTAATGCTGAACTCCTTTTTGGAATGGGGGATCCTTGCAGTGCAAGGTGATCCCTGAGGTCATCCGTGTTGGGTGGGAGGAGTTTGTGTGGACCCTGGTTCATGTGGAGAATATTTGCCCCAGGAAAGAAATCTGCTGCCTGTTTTGGTATGGTCTGTAGAAATACATTCTTACATGGCAGGAAATAGGGGAGGGAGGGACAGTTTTATTAAGATATATTTACCCTATAATTCACACTTTTTAAATGTATGATTCAGTAGTTTTTAGTATATTTACACAGTTGTGTAACCATCACTACAATAAATTTTAGAACATTGCCATTGATCTAAAAGGAAATCCCATAATCTTTAGACCTCAACTATTCCTCAGTCCTAGGCAATTACTACTAATCAATTCTCTCTCTCTCTCTCTCTCTCTCTCTCTCTCTCTCTCTCTCTATATATATATATATATATATATATATATATATATATATATATATATATATATATATTTGCCTGGGCATTTTATATACATGGAATTATATAATACATGGTCTTTGTACCTTGGTCTCTCACTTAGCATCATGTTTTTAAAATCCATCCACATCGTAGTATATATCAGTACTCATCCTTCCTATTGCCAAATAATACTTCACTGTGTGGATATGACAAATTTTATTTTTTCATTCATCAGTTGACAACCATTTAGGTTGTTTCTACTTTTGGGCTCTTATGAATAATGCTTCTACGAACATTTGTGTACAAGTTTTTGTAAGGACATATATTTTAATTTCTCTTAGGTATATATATACCTGGGAATGGGAATGTTCAGTTACATGATACTCTATGTTTAACCTTTTTTTTTCTTTTTCTTTTTCAGTACTGGGGATTGAACTCAGGGGCATTCTACCTCCGAGCTATACCCCCAGCCCTATTTTTTATTCTTTTGTTTTGAAGCAGGGTCTCACTAAGTTGCAGAGGGCTTCACTAGGTAGCTGAGACTGGCCATGAACCCGGATCCTCCGGTCTCAGCCTCCCAAATGCTCCCAAAAAGCGTGCGCAACCACGCCCAGCTCTATGTTTAACCTTTTGAAGGACTGCCACAGTGTTTTCCTAAGCAGCTGCACCATCTTACATTCCCATTAGCAGTGTATGAGGGTTCCTACTTCACACCTTTGCCAACACTTCTTATTATGTGTGGGTTGGTTGTGTGTGTGTTTTTTTTTCTTTTTCTTTTTTTTTTTTTTTTTAATTCTAGTCATCCTTTTGGGTATGAACCAGTATCTCATTGTGGTTTTGGTATGCATTTCCCTAATGACTAATGAAGCTGAACATCTTTTTCTGTGCTTATTTGGCCATTTGTATATCTTCTTTGGAGAAATGAATATTCAGATCCTTTACCCGTGTTTCCCCCCCCAAAAAAATCTTTTTATTGCAGTAAAATACATAAGAGCCAAATTTCTAAAATACTTGGAAGAAAACATAAACGTATAACTTTGTGACAGAGGATTAGGCAATAATTTCTTGAATATAAAGCCAAAAGCATGAGCAACAAAAGAAAAAAATTATAAATTGTGCTTTATCAAAATTAGAAACTTTTGTCTTTCAAAAGATATCATTAGCCGGGTGTGGTGGCACATGCTTGTAATCCCAGTACTTGGGAGGCTGACTGGAGGATCTGAATTTGTGGTCAGCCTCAGCTATTTAGTGAGGCTCTCTGCAATTCTGCAATTTAGTGAGACCCAGTTTCAAAATAAAAAAATAGGGCAGGGGGTGTAGCTCAGAAGTAGAATGCCCCTGGGTTCAATCCCCAGTACTGCAAAAAAAAACCAAAAAAGGATATCATTAAAAAGTGAAAAGGAGCCTGGCAAGGTGGCACATGTCTAAATTCCAGCAACTCGGAGGCTGAGGTAGGTGGTTCTCAAATTGGAGGATAGCCTTGACAGTTTAGCCAGACCTTGTCTCAAAATAAAAAATAAAAAGGAAGCTGGGCGTGGTGGCGCACGCTTGTAATCCCAGCATTTGGGAGGCTGAGAACGGAGGATCCAGGTTCGCGGCCAGCCTCAGCTACCTAGTGAGGCACTCTGCAACTTAGTGAGACTTGGTTTCAAAATAAAGAATAAAAAATAGGGCTGGGGGTATAGCTCGGAGGTAGAATGCCCCTGAGTTCAATCCCCAGTACCGCAAAAATAAATAAATAAATAAATAAATAAATAAATAAAATAAAATAAAAAGGGCTGGGTGTAGCTTAGTGGTAGAGGGCCTTGGGTTCCATCCCTAGTACTGAGAAAAAAAAAGAAAAGATATGATAAGGAGTACTAGGTTATAGCTCAGTGGTAGAAAGTAGCGTGCTTACTTAACATGCATGCTGGGGTCCTGGGTTTGCTCCCCAACTCTGAAAAAAAAAGGGAAAAGATGACTCACTGAATGGGAAGAAATGTGTACAAATAATATATTTGATAAGGGACTTATATCTATAGTATATAAAGGATGCATACAACTGAACAATAACAACCCCCAAAAAATCTGGTTTACAAATGGGTTCAATTTCTTCTTCAAAGGACTTGAAGAGACATTTCTCAAATGAAGATATACAAATGGCCAACAAGCACATAAAATAATGCTCAACATCACTAATCATTAAGGAAGTACAAATAACACTCATCAGCCGGGCGTGGTGCCGCACGCTTGTAATCCCAGCATTTGGGAGGCTGAGACTGGAGGATCTGGGTTCATGACCAGCTTCAGCTACCTAGTGAGGCATTCCGCAACTTAGTGAGACCTTGTTTCAAAATAAAGAATTTAAAAAATAGGGCTGGGGGTGTAGTTCGGAGGTAGAATGCCCCTGAGTTCAATCTCCAGTACCGCAAAAAAAAAAAAAGTTATCACTCATCATCTTAGTCATTTTCAAGTACACAGCTCAGAGGTATTAGGTACATGCATATTGCTGTGCAACCATCACTACCATCCATCTCATGAACTCTTTTCATATTTAAAAACATAAACTCTGAGTCGGGCATGGTGGTGTATGTCTATAATCCCAGTGTTGGGAGGCTGAAACAGGAGGATCTCACTTTTGAGGTCAGCCTCAGCTGACCTTGATGACCTTGAGACCTTGATGAACTCATTTATTCTAATAGTTTCTTTTCTTAGCAGATATTTTGGGTTGTCTGTATTCATCTGTGAATTATGAATAGAGGTAGTTTAATTCCTTTCTAAACTGAATATCTTTTACTATTTTAATTTTCTTGTCTATGCATTTTTCATGGCTGAAAAAAAAACAAAGAAAAATATTTGTGACATATAAAAATTTTATGAAATTCACAATTCAGAGTCTATAAAGTTTAATTGGAATGCATGGTTTTGCCCATTTGTTCGCATATTATTTATGGGTTTGTTTTACCACTACAATATCAGAGCTGAGTTGTTACTATAATGGCTATATGTAATGGTTTCATCACTGTACTGTTACACTACAAATCCCAATGATAGAGTTGTAACCTGACAATGCTATAAATGACATGCAATGCATATATAGTGATATGTGATCATTATACTGTGGCATTTCATTTTATTTTTTATTACCAGTTCATACTCACCCTGTCAAAACAAGAAAAAGTGGGTTTTGAATGTAATGCTTTTGAGATACAGCAAATTGTAGTTTGTTACTGAATTAAATGACAAATAATTATGTTTACTACATGATGATATTATAGCTATGCTAAAATAATACAATATATACCAATACTTACCAAATTAAAATTTTATCACACTGAGGATATAGTTCAGTGTGGTGAGTTCCATCACCAGCACCATAGAATAATAAAATAAAAAAACAAAGTTTATTTGCCAGGCATGGTGGTGTATACCTGTAGTCCCAATACTTGGGAGGCTGGGACAGAGGATCACGGGTTTGAGACCAACCTTAGCAACTTAGCGAGATTCTTAGCAACCTAGGGAGACCCTGTTTCAAAACAAAACAAAAAAACATTTTTTAAAAGGGCTAGGGGTGTAGCTTTGAGGCCCCAGGTTTAATCCCCAGTACCACAAAAAAAGAGAGAAAGAAAGATAAAAAGAAAGAAGGAAGGAAAGAAAGAAGAAAGAAAGAAAGCCAGGACAAAAAGAAAAATTTACCACAATATTTTCAATTCACAGAAAGCAATGGTCAGAAAAATTAGAAAATTACAATTAAATATCTTATTACAGCAGAATTTCTTCACAAAAATAAAAAATCAAAATCAGTCTCCAGCCCAAGTTTCCAAGAGACTCATTTGCCAGCAAAGCAAGGAAAGCTGTTTACAAATGGTGAGTTAATCAAATCATATTTGACTGCAGCAGCTGAAGAATGTGTCCAGAGAAAATAAACTCACTTAAGATTATTAGCCTTTCTGCAAGAAGAGTTGTTCAAAGAGCTAAAGACATTAACAACAACATAAATAGTAAATTTAAAGACAAGACAAATGATTTCAAGTGGTTTTCCTTGGCTCTGGATAAGTCAACAGATGTTAACAATATTGGTCAGTTTTTATTGTTTATTCAAAGAAGCAATGCCAAATTTGAAGTGATTAAAGAATTAGCCTTTAAGGGTAGTCTGGATAGAACAACTACAGGTGAGAACATTTGAGAAAACACTCATTTGGTAAAACCTAAAGTGGACTATACTAAGATGTTTTATAACTAATGATGGCAAAAAATATACTTAGAACAAGCTGGGTGTGGCAGCACATGCCTGTAATCCCAGTACCTGAGACAGGAGGATTGCAGGTTTGAGGTCTGACTCAGCAATTTAGCTAGACTCTGTTTCAAAATAAAAAATAAAATGAGGTCAGAGATGTAGCTCAGAGGTAGAATGCCCCTGCGTTCAATGTCCAGTACCCCCCACTACACACACACACACACACACACACACAATATAAGATGTTTACTTAGCAAGACCCTCAACAAGTTAGTGAGACCTGGTTTCAAAATTAAAAATAAAAAGGGTTGAGAGTGTAGCTCAGAGGTAAAAAGTCCCTGAGTTCAACCTCCAGTGTCCCCTCTAAAAATGTAAGATATTTAAAGCCTATGGTTATTCATTATTTTGTTCATCTGAAGGAACAAATATTTTGGTCTATATATATATTGAAACAGTAGTATCAAAAGTGAACTTTATTCACTTTTGGGAACTTAATCATTGATGATTCTGTGATTTTTTTTAGTCATAAATAAGAGCTAAAGATATTAATTTGCCCTTTCACATAGAATTTTGATGGCTTAATGGTAGTAAAATTTTAATGTGATTTTTTTAAGCTCAGAGCCATGATAAGAATTTTTCTCAATGAGAAAAATGGCCCTTCACAGTCAAACACTGAATGACTTTGGAAATCAATTTTTGCTGTCGACTTAATATTTACTAATGAATTAAACCTAAAGTTATAAGGCAAAATAATACTTGTAAAATTTATATTGTACTAAAAAACACTTTTGACTACAACTAATGTTTGAATCACAAATAATGACAACCTATTAATGCACGTTTCATGCTATCAGAAGTGGAAATAATATGCAAGACCTCCATTCCTACAGAAATCTGCAACAGATATATTTTCTGAGCTAATATAGTTCCAGTAGGGTTTTCTTCCAATATTGATGCAAGTGCAAGGGAAATTTTCACATTTCAAAATTCATTTGCTGGACGTTGTGGCGCACACGCCTGTAATCCCAGGACTGAGGGAGGCTGAGATATGAGGATTGCAGTTTCAAGACCAGCCTCAGCAACTTAACAAAGCCCTCAGCAACCTAGTGAGACCCTGTTTCAAAATAAAATATAAAAAGAGCTGGGGGTGTAGCTTGGATGTAAAACACGCGTGGGATTAATCCACAGTACCAAAAAAATTCATATACTTCTGCATTTGAGGAACTTCCACCTAATTTTCTGCTGGAAGTGATTAATCTGCAATGTCATGACAGGTTAAAGGGCAAAAATCAAGAGAATTCTATAAATACCTCCCAAGTGATGAATATGCTTAGTTAAAATCATATGTTCATGGAATGATATCAATATTTGGCAGTACTTATTTGTGGGAAAAAGACATTTTCAAAGATAAAATACACAAGATCTCATTATAGATCAGAATTAACAGGTGAACATTTGCAATTGACTTTGATAATAGAGAACATTGACTTTGCAACCCAATTAAGTGAAAAGTTATTTGTCCCCTTCAAAGAGAATTCCATGATTCTCATTAAATGACTTGTATTACAAAAAATTGTACTTAATTATTATATTTTGAAATTTGTTATTAAAAATGTTAGAAATTAATCTTTTTGTCCTATTGTGTAAATATCTACCAAGAAAATCCTTGATTTTTTTCTCTTGGCTTATAAAGTCTAAAGCCTTTACTAGTAAAAGCCTGCTGAAGCTGGACATGGTGGTGCACATCTGTAATCCAGTACTTGGGAGGCTGAAACAGGAGGATCGCAGATTCAATGCCAGCCTCAGAAACTTAGCAAGACCCTCATAATTTAGCGAGACCTAGTCTCAAAATAAAAATAAAATAGGGCTTGGAATGTGGCTCAGAGGTAGAATGCCCCTGGGTTCAATCCCCAGTAAAATGCACACACACACACACACACACACACACACACACACACACAGTGCGCTGACCGCTAGCTTCCCATATGAAAACCTAGCCCCCATGTATTTCCCATCCCATCTTTGTCCTTCAATGTTCCAGCTCCACAGAAGCATCTTGTGTTGCCTAACATCACATTATTTTTCTTTCTCGTTGTATATGGTATTCCCTCTGTCTAGGATGTTCTTCTCCCCCACCTCCTTCTGTTGACTGACTCTTTATTGTTCTTCAGGTCTTAGCTTAGATACAACTTCTTCAAAAAAGTTTTTACTGGCATTCCCACTCACCACTGTGAGCTAGATACCTCCTCCTAGGAATTTCCACAGCATCCTGTGCCTCCCCTATATTAGTAACCTTATTTTAAAAAATATACAGGGCAGAAAATGCAAGAGTGTATGATGGAAAGTAAAGTCTCCCACTTATTTTGGGACTCTACACTATGACTTCCTCTTGCTAGAGGCTACCACTATTGCATTTTCTTGGTTATCTGTTAAGGATCTTCTCTATCTATTTTGCACATACCAATATATTTTCTTCTTTTCCTCCACAAATATTAGCATACTATAGTACTCCCCTCTTATCTGCATGGGATATGTTCCAGGACCCCCATGGATACTTGAAACCTTAGATAGTACCAGACCACATATATAGTATGTTTTTCCTATACATACATATATACATTTTATAACATTTAATTTATAATTTAGGCACAGGAAGAGATTAATAATAAAATAGAATAATTATAGCAGTATACTATAATAAAGTTATTGAATGTAGTCTCTCTCTTTCATATACTAAGTAATAACAGGCAAATGTTGTATACAGGATGGCTATGCTGAAAAAGAGGGTGATTCAAGTCCTGGTTGGGATGGAGCAGGGCAAGATTTTATCATGCTACTCAGAACAGTACATAATTTAAAACTTTCAAATTGTTTGTTTCTGGAATTTTCCATTAATATTTTTGGACAACAGTCGATCATGGGTAATTGAAACCATGGAAAGTAAAAATCACAGATAAGAGAGGACTACTGTATATAAATAGTTCTGTAAGCCTGGCATGGTGGCGCACGCTTGTAATCCCAGCATTTGAGAGGCTGAGACCGGAGGATCCGGGTTCACGCCCAGTCTTAGCTACCTAGTGAGGCACTCCGCAACTTAGTAAGACCCTGTTTCAAAATAAAGAATAAAAAATAGGGCTGGGGGTGTAGCTCGGAGGTAGAACGCCCCTGAGTTCAATCCCCAGTACCATAAATAAATAAATAAATAAATAAATAAATAAATAAATAAATAGTTCTGTACTAATTTTTCTTTTCACTTAATTGTAAACTTTGGGTTTTATTTTGTATGTACCATGTAGTGCTGCCTCATCTTTTCTTTTGTTGAGATATAATTAACACACAACAAATTTCATCAATTTGAAGGGTATAATTTAACAGGTTTTGACAAATGTATACAATTATGTAAACACTACCACAATCATGTTATACAACATTTTCTTACCCCTAAAGAAGTCCTTTATGCCCTAAGCAATCACCAACTTGTTTTCTGTCAGTCTAGATTAAATACCTTTCTAGAATTACATTAAAATGGAATCACACAGTACATATTCTAATGTATCTTTTTTTTTTTGCTAAGTATAACATTTCTGTGGTCTATCTCCATTATTGAATGTGTCAATAGTTCCTTCCTCTTTATTGCTAAGTAATATTCCATTGTATGAACATATCATATGTGTTTGTCATTCACCTATTGATGGACATTCTGATTATTTTCAGTTTTAACAAGGTCTTGCGTGGACATATTTTTATTTCTCTCGGATGAAAACATAGAAGTAGCATGGCAGTTCGATGGTTCTATGTTTAATATTTTAGGAAACTACTAAACTCTACAATTTTACTTCCCTAACAGTAGTTTCAGTTGTTTAGCATCCTTCCTAACCTTTCCTATGATCATTCACTCTAATTTTGACTATTATTATAGTGGGTGTATGGTAATATCTCATCGTGGTCCTAGTTTACATTTCCCAGTGACTAATGATGCTAGTGCTTATTTGCCATTGGAATACTTTTTGGTGAAGTGTCTGTTCATGTATTGGTTCATTTTTTTTATTGGATTGTTTATCTTTATATCACTTAGTTGTAAAGGTTCATTATACATTCTAGACATAATTCCTTTATCCAATATGTTGTGCAGATTTGTTTATTCAAATCTGTGGTCTGTGCCCTTTCATTTCAATAACTCTATCATTTAAAGAACAGTAGTTTTAAATTTTGAAGTCTTATTTATTTTGTGGTACTGGGTATCAAAGCCAGGAGCATTCTACCTCTAAGCTATACCCCAATCTTTTTTTATTCTTTATTTTGAAATAGGGTCTCACTAGGTTGCTGAGAGCCTAAGTTGCCAAGGGTGGCTTTGAACCTGTGATCCTCCTGTCTCAGCCTCCCAAGTACTAGGATTACAGGCATGTGCCACCACACCTTGATTTTGAGTTCCATTTAAGAAATCTTTGCAAAATCAAAAATCACTAGGAATTTCCCTACATTTACGTCTCAGAAATTTTACATTTTTAGCTCTTAGATTTAGGTCTGTGATCCATTTTAAGTGAATTTTTTAAATATGGTATGACTGAAGGGACAGGGTCTGTTTTGTTTCTGTGTTTGTATGTGGTTATCCAATTGTACTAGCACCAGTGGTTGAAAAGATTATGCTTTCTCCTTAGGAATCCCCTTGAATTGCCTTAGGACCTTTGTCAAAAATTAATTGACCATATATGTGTGTGGATCTATTTCTAAATACTCCATTGTGTTCTGCGGAACTATATTCCTGTTTATTACAACTTTAAATTAGGTAGTATAAGGTCTCCAACTTTTTTCTTTTTTCTCAAAATTGCTTTGGCTATTTCACATACATTTTAGAATAAGCTTGTTGATTTCTACTAAACAGCCTGCTGGGATTTTGATTATATTTCACTGAATTGGCAGATCGATTCAGAGAGAATTTACATCTTAGCAATAGAGTCTTCTGATCCATGAATACATAATATCTCTCCATTTATTTAGATAATCTTAATTTTTCTCATCAATGTTTCATAAGGTTTTTTTGTTTGTTCATTTTGTTTTGGGTACTGGTATTGAACCCAGGGGCATTCTACCTTCAAGTTACACCTCCAGCCCTATTTTATTTTGTTTAAATTTTGAAACAGGGTCTTTCTAAACAGTCTCACTACATTGCTGAGGCTGTCCTCAAACCTCAGATCCTCTTGTCTCAGCCTCCTAAGTATTGGGATTACTGGCATGTATCATCATGTCTAGCTGTTTCATAGTTTTTAATATGTAGTTTTGCCGGAATATGTAGTTTTGCCAGGCGTGGTGGCGCACGCTTGTAATCCCAGCATTCGGGAGGCTGAGACCGGAGGATCCAGGTTCGCGGCCAGCCTCAGCTACCTAGTGAGGCACTCCGAAACTTAGTGAGACTCGGTTTCAAAAGAAAGAATAAAAAATAGGGTTGGGGGTATAGCTTGGAGGTAGAATGCCCTGAGTTCAATCCCAGTGCCGAAAAAAAAAAAAATGTAGTTTTAACATCTTCTGTTAAATTTTACCTTTGGTTTTTCTTAGTCTTGATGCTATTCCAAATGGTATTGTTTAGCTTTCAATCATGTTGTAGACTATTTCCATCATCTCCAAAAGTTGCCTTATGCCTTGAGTAATCACGGCATAGTATATAGAAATACATTTAATTTTTGTATAATGACCATGTACCCTGCTTGCCTAGCATGCATGAGGATCTGGGTTCAAACCCCAATACAGCAAGTAATAATAATAACAACAACAACAACAACCATGTATCCTACAACCTTGCTACACTCACTCAGTTCTGGTAGCTGTTTTATAGATTCCTTAGGATTTCCTACCTAGACAATATTATCTGTGAATAAAGACAATTTACTTTTTCTTCCAATCCATATACCTTTTTTTTCCTTACTTTTTTGCATTGGCCAATACTCCAGTACCATGTTGAGTCGAATCAGTTCCTGATCTTATTTCTGATCTTAATGGAAAAGCATTTAATCTTTCACTATTAAGTATGATATAGCTATAGGTTTTTTATGGATGCTGTTTAACATATTGCGGATGTTCATTTTGGTTAATTTTTATTTATTCACTTTTATTTAGAAGGTTTTTTCATAAATAGATACTGGATTTTTAAATGCATTTCCACATCTATTAAAACAATTTTTTAAGTTTGTTAACAGAGTGAATTACATTAATTTTCAAACGTTAAATCAGTTTTGGAAAGCCGAGTGTGGTGGGGCACTCTTGTAATCTCAGTACCTGGGAGGCTGAAATAGGAGGATAGCAGGTTCGTGGCCACCCTCAGCTACTTAGTGAGGCTCTCCGCAACTTAGTGAGACTGTTTCAAAATAAAGAATGAAAAACAGGGCTGGGGATGTAGCTCGGAGGTAGAATGTCCCTGGTTTCAAGTCCCAGTACTGCAAAAAAAAAAAAAAAAAATCAATTTTGGAATCCTGAGACTAACTCCACTTGGTTGTATTAACCTTTAAAGTATTGTTGGATTTTATTTTCTAAAATTAATATTTTTGTGTCTATATTCAGGAAGAATATTAATCTATAGTTTTTAAAATGCAACATACAAACTTTATTTAACAAAAGTAACAGGTGATGTCAAATAGGCACTTATATTAAGAGAAAAACTGACTAGAAACTTTATCTTAAATACCTTACAATAACCTACTTGCAATTACATTTAACTGAGCTCTGTTGCTGTGGAGAATATAGCTCATGCACAGGTGTGGATGAATGATTGTACATTTTTCAAGTAGTCACTGAATACTACCTTATATACACATATACATTAAATTTGAAAAATTGGTCGCTTTGTTATTATGAAATGACCTACCTTATCCATGGTAATATTTACTCTGAACTATACATTGTCTAGTATTAATATAGTCACTCAAGCTTCCTTTTGTTTAATGTTAACATCTTTCCCATCTTTTACTTTAATCTACAAAGTTGAGTCTTTTTTTTTAACCCAATTTGAAAATCTCTGCCTTAGCCAGGCATGGTGGTGCATGACTGTAATCCCAGTACTTGGGAGGCTAAGACAGGAAGATCACAGGTTCAAGGCCTCAGCTACTTAATGAGGCCCTCCACAACTTAGTGAGAAATAAAGAATAAAAAATAGGGCTGGGGGTGTACCTCGGAGGTAGAATGCCCCTGGGTTCAATCCCCAGTACCAAGAAAAAAAAAAAAAATCTCTGCTTTTATAATTAGGATTTTTAAACCATTTGCATTTAATGTGATTATTGATGCAGTTGGATACAAATCTACCATTTTACTCTCTGCCATCTCCTTGTTCCATTTGTTTGTTCTTCTCTTTTTTCTCCTTTATAATGATTCCAATTTATCTTTTTATTGGTTTATTAGATATACTTTTTACTTGTTTTTTAGTGGTTGCTTTAGGATTTATGGTAAACATCTTCAACTTATCACAGTCTGTCTTCAAGTAACATGATACCATTTCATATACAATAAAAACTTTATAATAGTACACTCATTTCTTTTTAGTCTGTTTGCTATTTCTGCCATATATTTTAACTCTCTATATATTTTTAAAGTCCACATTAAATTGTTATTTTGCTTATGTTATCTTTTAAAGATATCTTAAACATAAAATATATTTGAGGACTTAATGTTTTTCATTGATTTTTAAATTTAATTTTATTGTGGTCAGAGAACATGTATGTTAAAATCTGCTGATTTATGACCTGGTATATCATCAATCTTGGTGAATATTTTATGTGCACTTGAATGTATGTTTTACATTTTTATATTAACTTTCTATAAATGTAAATTAAGTTAAGGTAGTTACTACTATCATTTTTTTATATCCTTATCAAGTTTTTGTCCAGTTAATCTACCAATTACCAAAAAAGGTTAAGATATTCAGCTATAATTTTGGATTTTTCTACTTTTCTCTTTAGATCTATCACTGTTTGCTTCATATATTTTGGTGATATGTTTTTAGGAATGTATATATTCCTAATAGTATATATTTAAACATTCTATGTTCCTTATGTTTGACCTTTAAATCATTATTAAGTATCATTATTAATATTGCTCTTTTTTCTAGTATACTGCTTTTTTAAAAGTCAGTTTTGAGCTGGGCATGGTGGTGCACGCTTGTAATCCTAGCATTTGGGAGGCTGAGACCAGAGGATCTGGGTTTGTGGCCAGCCTCAGTTACCTAGTGAGGCACTCCGCAACTTAGTGAGACCCTGTTTCAAAATAAAGAATAAAAAATAGGAATGGGGATGTAGCTCGGAGGTAGAATGGCCCCAGGTTCCATGCCCTGTACCACCAAAAAAAAAAAAGTCAGTTTTGTCTTAACAGTAAGAGAGCCATCATAATTTTCTTATCCTTAAGCTGTATATAATTTCCAGCTTTCTGCTTTAAGTTCTTTCTTTTGTTGTTTGCATAGTTTTATAATATTTTACTTTTTCTTTTTCTATTTGTGTCTTTGTATTTAAAGTGTCTTGTAAGCAGCATATAGTTCATTCTTGGTTTTCAGTATAACTTGACAATCTCTGCCTTTTGATTAAAGTGCTTTGTCCACTTACATTTAATGTAATTGATATTATGGTATTTAGGTCTTTTCCTGTTAGCTTTTTTCTTTTTCTTATCTGGTTTTTATTCATCTTTCCCTGACTTCTTTTATGTCAATCATATATTTTAAAATATCAACCAGAAAATATCTTCCCACATTATTTGTAGAGACTACAATACACATCTTAAATCTTTTTTTTTTTTTCGGATGAAAAATAAAATCATTTTTTGTCAGAAAGAAAATGACTCAACTACTACTAGGAAAATGTCAAAATGACTAATAAGTGAAGAAAACTAGGCTAGTTCAAATATCTCAAAATGAACATACAAAGCAAAGCCAATACAGAAAAGAATTGTCAAAATTCTCAGGTAAATGAAAAAAAGAACCCAGGATTTTATATCCAAGTAAGATGTTCTTCAAATGTAATGACAACAGAAAATCAGTCTTACATGTACAATGACTTAAACTATACTATACTCTTGACTACTTTTTTTTTTTTTTAATTCGTGCATTGTAAGCAAACATCTTTGTTAGGTACAAATTGATAACGACATATGTGCCCACATTTCTCATTTGACCCCTTCCCCAAATTCCCACCCTGCTCCCTCGCCCTCCCTCCCTCTCAAGTTCAATTTAGTGAGTAACCTTGACGTACATTAGGGTGTCCCCGTCCCCCGTCCATCCCTTTCGGTTAAATCAACTTCTTTGTTTATCGAGGGTCTCTCCTTTCACATCTTAAATCTAACTCAATCTATTTAGAGATGATTTGAATTAAGTCTCATAAAATATAAAAACCCAGCAAAAGTGTAAATCTCCATTCACTGCTTCCTAACCTACAATTCTTAGTGCTACTGTAGTCATGTAAACTATATCTATAAACATTATAGACACACTGATACATTGTTATAATTTTTGCTTTAAACGTTCATATGTGTTTTAAAGAAACTGGGGAAAAAATATATATATATATATCCTTAGTGCTACTGTGGTCATGTAAATTATATCTATAAACATTTTAAACACACTGATATGGTATTATAATTTTTGCTTTAAACATGCATATGTATTTTAAAGAAACTGGGGAAATATATACATATGTGTGTGTGTATATATATGTTCATGCTAGATCATATCGTGCTGTTTGCCAATGTTAATGTAATTTGCATTCCTTAATATATTATAAACTCCTTCAGGATTGGGATTATATCTTCTCTCTTAAATATCAGTAATTTGAGTTCCTTCTATATGACAGGTTTTATCCTGAGCACTTCATGTCATCATTACATCTAGTTTTCATAGCACCTTATAAATATCATTATCCCTATTTTATGAAGAAATGAAGGAGCCGGGCGTGGTGGCACACGCTTGTAATCCCAGCATTCGGGAGGCTGAGACCGGAGGATCCGGGTTCACGGCCAGCCTCAGCTACCTAGTGAGGCACTCTGCAACTTAGTGAGACCCGATTTTGAAATAAAGAATAAAAAATAGGGCTAGGGGTATAGCTCGGAGGTAGAATGCCCCTGAGTTCAATCCCTAATCCGCAAAAAAAAAAAAAAGAAATGAAGGCTCAGAAAGGTCTAATGATGAATCTCAAGTTACCAGCTGGTGAGAGCAAATGACTAGGGTAGCATTCAAACTCATAACCATCTGACTCAAAGTCCATGTGTCCTTTGCTTTTTATTCTAGTTGGACTTTTGTTTTGCTGGCCACTAATCTGACTTCCCATGTGGAACAGACCCAGGTAAATCTGTTGGTTCTTTGAGTAGTATCTGGTGACCCAGCATTCTCAGCACAACCTCTCATCACTGCAGACAGCAACCCATGGCCTGCTTACCTGCTTTAGCCCAAGCTACTCTTTTCCTCAGGACCCACCTGTGGTCTAATGTTCTCTGAACCCCTGCTTGCTAGCCCACATGGTCTTTGTTTTCCCCCTGGTGGGTTTTCCCCGGCCATGTTTGCCAAAGCAGGGCCATGAACAGGGACAGCAGCTGACAGTGAGTATCTGGAAGCCAATGAGGCATGTACTTTATTATCAGAAACAGAAGTGTGTTCTGCAGAGATGGAAAGCAGACCTCCTGCCAGAAAAGGAAACACAAACCAAAAGGAACCTGCCTGAAAGTTTTAACTCTGTTCCTTCTCTGACTCTGAGACCTGGAGGAGTTTGGTTCTCTTTGTTGAATCATTTTCCAAACATACCCTACACATGGCTAAAACAGATAAAATATAAACGATCTCTTTGCAGGAATTCTTCAGGGCTCATCTTGCTTTCAGTAGCTTATAGACACGATCACCTCCTTGCTGCCTAGCAGAGTCCTTTGGTTTGCTCCAGTAGCATCTGAAGACTGGAAGAGAAAACCTTTTTTTAAAAACCTTCCTTAATCCAGGGAAAGTATGAGATAGCAAATTTGTAGAAAGAGGGCACTTCTCCATTAGACTGGATCTTTGCTTAGGTTTGAGAGAGAGTAAACCCAGTCCTGACTAGGAGAAAGAGAGACTTAAGAAAAAGAGAGAATGCCATGGAAAAACACTCCAATCCTGCTGTGTCTCACAAATGATCATGCTAAAGCCGAAAGGAATGCCTTGGGTTAAGAATCATGTTGAAATGGTTCACACTAAGTACCATTATGAAGTCAGACAAATGAGAGGTGATTCTCCCACTTTGGGAGATGCTGTCCTACTTAGCCATTGTCTTCCTTTTTCCCCCAAGGTAAAGTCAGAATTTATTAAAATATCCAGATGATTCTTCTCACTAACAGGATGACACAGTAGCTGATGGGAGAGTTGACATGTGAGGAACTGGTGTGGTGCCAGGCCCCAGGCACAGGGAGGACTGTTGTAGAGGTCCTTGAAAATTCATGGTACCCATTTTTTGTTGTTGTTGTTTAGGGCCAGGGGGTCTCTGTATGTTACCTAGGCTGTATCCAATCTTTTGATCAAAGGTAGAAGCTACTCTACCCATGTGGTTAAAAACTTTTAGAGAAAAACCAATAAGTAACATCCTGGTGATACTGGTGTGGTACCGATGTGGAAGTATGGCTTCTCTGCTTGGCAGACATTTTTGTACACCTGTGACCTCTCTTCATATCTTCTCTCTGAAGAACTCCTAGCCCACATCCAGTCTTATCCATTCTGTTGCCTTGCCTAAGAAGCAGGAATTATATTTTCACTCATCTGACCAGCACTATGAATAACCACTATGTTAGGTGTTGAGAGTCCAATGAGGAATGAGAGAAGATCTCGATTAGTTCAAGATTATGGTCTAGTGAGGGCAATGAGGTCACAACAATCATTGTAGTAGAAGATATGACATATTTAATTACGATGTTATTGGAGGATGACGAAGACGTCATTGGAGGATGACGAAGACGTCATTGGAGGGAAGCAACATATAATCCTGTTCTTTAGGAATAGGTAGGTTTAAAAGTAGCAGATAGGCCAATTCTAAACCTATGTGTCCTTAAAGAAAAGGCCTAGAGGTCATAAGGAGCAATATGGGAAGAAGCATATGTTTGGGAATCAAGTGTCTAGAAAACAACCTTGTGATGTAAAATCATGACAAAGGACACAATATGGATGCCTTGAGTGGCAGGTCAGGGGATTTGGACACTACTTGAGAGTCAATGAAGAGCTCAACAAGATTTCTGAGCAGAGGAGTGACTAGATAAAGGCTGTTTTGGAACATTGATCCAACAACTTTTGTGGGACTTTGGAGGGGTGGAGTTAGAATAGGATGACGGGGGAAAGTTGGGAGACCCTGGAAGGCTTGATTGTGACATTCATGATAAGAATGAAGAGAGAAGAAAAGGCAGATGCATTAGACCACCATTGTGCATGTAGAATTAACCTGACAGCCAGCAACTGAAGATGCTACCACACTGCAAGTCAAATACAGCTCCTGATTTTTAGCTCAAGTAACCAAAAGAATGCTGAGGCAGGCAATAGGAGTAAGAAAGTCAAGAGCCAGAGGAGTGAGCTCAGAGAGAAGGCAAGTTCCATTTGTAGCATCTGAGGGCCATCTTCCAGTTAAGTACACAAGATTGATTATCAGAAAAGGCCAGGGTTGGGGACACACTTGAATTGTACTAGGAGGAATAGTGGTTGTTCGTTGGGGGATGTAGAAGTACTTGAGGGTAGAGTAAAATAAATGGCCAAAGTTCAGCCCAATACCTAGCCCAGAGCAGGGCTCATAGGCTTGTGGAAAGGAGAAAAATGAATGGATGTGTGAGCCAAGGGCAGAATCCTGAGAAGCACTTAACTATAGAGTTGTCATTGAGAAGGAGAAAGAGAAGCAGCCTTTAGAAAGCAGGAGGAACCAGGAGAGTGTACTGGGAGAAGAAGATAAGAGAGAGAATTCTTGTAGGAAAGATATGGCCCCTAATGCTCATTGCTGCAGGAAAAGAGAGATCCGAGGAGGCCATCAGGCTAGCTGGCTTCATTGCTCTGAACTCGAAAAGTCTCAAGTGATGAGACTCAGTCCCTGGGCATCCGTGCTCATTTCTTATCTTTCTTCTTTGTTATAATGGCTATAAGAGTATTGGTCAGAAAGGACAAGGGAGTTTCTTTTTGACTCTTACCTTTGGCTGTTGGTTGGGGACTGCAAGGTGTTGTAGTGGGGTGATAGTATGGGGATTCATGTTTTATAAGACAAAGGGGCTTTTCATGAAGTGGGGGAAAAGCAGGGACATAGTACCTTCATCTCTGTAAACACCACATCTTGGCCTCCAGAGAGAGAGAGAGAGAGAGAGAGCCATGAGCTGGTAACCATGCCATCCAAGGCCAGTGAAATAATTCTAGGGGTAGCTTCCTTTGGAAATGGGATATGGGGACAGTGGGGCCAGAGAATGCTCAAGACTTGTCCTGTAGGCTTGGCCAAACTTCTGATTTTTTGACAAACTTTATGATTTTCACTTTTCTGACTATCTGATATCTTCTTCAAGGAGCTACCCAAGAGCTTCTGAGCAGGGAAGTAGAGGGATTCAGAAACAGGAGGGAGATTAAAGGTGGGGCTGAAGACGGGAGGGAAGGGGGGCAGGGAGTAACAGCCTGGAACTCATGGCAGTAAAGGTTCCAAATAGGATGGGGCAATAGGGCAGGGGTGAGGCATCTGGGCCCAGAGAGAGCCAAGAATAACCACAGCAGGGAGGGGGGAGGAAGGAGAGACTGCTACTCCTACTCACACACGCTCTCAGTGTGGTATCCCAGAGAGGCAGCTGTGACCCTTGCCAGGTACCACATCCTTTATTAGGTTCTTCTTGGACTCTCAGAGCATGACTGTATGAGAATCTTGACTCAGTGGGTGCTAAGGACTCTTCTGCTGTCCTCTGTGTCATAGGAAGACCCTGGCCTCTCTCCACACCCTGCTGCTGTGTTAGGGACAACAGGATGACCCAGAGGCTGCCTTGGCCACAGTGGCTGCCCTGCTGGGCACAAGTGGCAGGGGGATGAGCTGGAAAGAAACAAAGTTAAGGTGCTCTGGGCAGCAGGAATGGGCCCTGCCACCTGGCAGAAGCTGCTTTTCTGCATCCATGGGTGGGCTGCTTGGAAGACTAGCAAGGTGGCCTGGTGGGCTGTGCTGGCCACTTAGTTGAAGGAAGATGGAGCATCTTCCCTCTAACTCTGGGTCCCTATAGAAGTCTTGTACTAGACCTTAGGAGTCTGTGCAGCAGGTCCTTACCTGTCGCCTCACCAGCATAGCTGGACATCTGTGGCTTGGTTGGGCTGCTGGGCTGCTGGCTCAAGGGCCTGAAATGTTCTTCTCAAGAACCACCCCCCACTCCAGGGGTCTAAGCTATCTACAGAATAGAAGGATCCCTGGAGACACCTCTAGTCTAGATGGTAGGAGAAATCAAAGAAAATGTTCACCAGGAAGAAGCTGACGCCTTCTCTTGCCCCTTAGCTGCAAACTTAGCTGTGACCTTCAGGGTAGACACATTCAATGTGCCCTTGGGTCTGGGATTGTGAGTGCTTTGGGGAGCTCCATCTCAGCTTCCCACCAGTGTGGAACGCTTCAAGGGTAGAGCTAGTTTCCCTCACCACAGTCAGCACCAGCGTCACTGAGGAGCAGTGGAAGATGCCTACGAGCAGGGCCAGGTGTGTGTGGCATGTCACCAAGTGGATCCTTCAGCACAGCATCACTTTGAAACCATTCATAGGAACTTTTTACTAGACACTGTCTGGTAGTCAGGATTCTGTACCTGATCAAGAAAACAATGAAGAAGAAAACCAGACACTGGAAGTTATGAATGAACTGACACATTCTGCCATCCCTATTTTATCAGGATACCTTTGTTAGCTTCACATCCTCCTTGACCTTGGACCTTCTCCTGTTCCTGCCTCTCTGTGTCCTCTCTATGCATTGCCCCTGATTTGGGGGTGGTGGTGCGGGGGTATTAGAGATTGAACCTAGAGACAGTCCACCTCTGAGCTACACTCCAGCCCTTTTTATTTTTTTATTTCAAAACAGGGTCTCCCTAAGTTGCTGAGATTGGCTGCAAACCTGTGATCCTCCTGTCTCAGCCTCTCGAGTACTAGGATCACAGGTGTGATTCACCACATCCAGATAGCTGCCCCTGATCTCGACAGGTCTTACTGTCCTGAGACCAGAGCAGGAATCTCTTCCCAAGATCCTGATACCAGTGGTCTTTTTCCCTCTTCTGCCTTGACCCCACCCCCAAAATGCATCAGCAACTTAACAGCCTGTGTTCCTCAGAAGAACCTCAGTGAGGCCTGGAGAGCCTGTGCCAAGCCCCGTCGGCCCAGGGACGCCAGACAGAAAGATTCTTTCTGGAGGAAAGAAGAGATTAGCTGAGCCTCCCCAAAGAAGACAAGTAAAGAGAACACAGAAATGACTCCTTTAAAAGGGAGCAAGAGCAGATGGAAAGAGGGTTTATATTAATGAAATCTCCGGATATTAAGGATGAAATGAATGCCAGGGAAGGTTATTATCATTTCATTAGAACACAAAGGAAGAAACAAACACGTTATTATGTGAAACCAAGAAGTTATGAACAAGGGAATCCAGCAGGGAAGTTATTAGCTGGGTTAATTAAAACAGAACAAGACGGTTGAGTAATTCCGTCTGTAGAACACAACAAGGAAGGCATAATTCATTGCCCTTAAGAAAAATACTCAGGGTTTTTTTCTTTTTCCCGTTTACCAGAAATTCGGCACTTTTGATATTGTCTCACAAACTAAAAGGACTTATTCTTGTCAAAACCTAATTGATTTAGCATCAAGATGTCTTGTTAAAGAGAGTTCAATTTTGATCAGAAGAGATGAAAATTCACCAGAGATTCCTGAGCCCAGACAGCCAGGACTGCTCCATCGGGTTCCCTCAGATGCCCCTTCAGCACCCAGCATGGAGGGTGATGGCAGGTGGCAAGGATGAGGATCCCCTATCCTTCCCAATGAATCTGGGGAGGGCTACCTTGCCACCTTCTCTTCCCTGCCCCCCCTTGCCATCCCCAAAGCTGGGTACTCCTTGGCACAATACACTCTCCCCAGAGCTGTCAGAGCCAGTCCTTCCAGCTAGCTTTCATCTTTTCCTCAGATACATCTGGCAACCACTGATTTTTTT
>PVLC010019003.1:12169-31360 GCA_004027655.1 Graphiurus murinus | reverse complement strand
TGCGGTACTGGGGATTGAACTCAGGGGCATTCTACCTCCGAGCTATACCCCCAGCCCTATTTTTTTTTTAATTCTTTATTTTGAAACCGAGTCTCACTAAGTTGCAGCGTGCCTCACTAGGTAGCTGAGGCTGGCCGCGAACCCAGATCCTCCGGTCTCAGCCTCCCGAATGCTGGGATTACAAGCGTGCGCCACCACGCCCGGCTTTTTTTTTTAATTTTGAAACAAGGTCTCAGTAAGTTGCTGAGTCTGGTCTTGAACTTGAGATCTTCCTGTCTCAGCCTCCCAAGTACTGGGATTACAGACAGACAGGTACCACCACGCCAGCTTTACTACTACTATTGAAGGCAGAAATTTACATAAGGGTTTGGTAGTGCAGCTCAGTATTAGCAACAATCGAGGTCCTATGTTTGAAACCCAGGACCGGGAGGGAGAGAGGGAGGGAAAGAGAGAGGGAGAAAGAGGGAGAAAGAGAGGGAGAGAGAGATTGATTGATTCAGACTTTTTTGGACACTGAGGCTGTTTCCAATGTGTCAGAATTATAACCAAAGCTGCAGAAAGCACCTGTCACACCCCGTTTTGCACACTGAAGTGAGGATTTCTGCAAGACAGAGCCCTGGAATGTGCCGTGCTGGGTTTACGGATGTGTGCATTTTACATTTTTATAAATAATGCAAAATTACCCTCTGTTTAAGGGTTTACGTAACTACCGTAAATGAAGACCTCTAACGCACTAAGATCGGTTTCTTAAAGAGGGACGCCTCGGGACGATCTCTCAGAGTTGGGGAAACAGCCAAAAAAGCTGGGTGTCTAGCCCTGGGTCGTCCTAGGTATCGGACTTCGCGCCACCGGGCCCCGAAACCCCAACTTCTCACCTGCCGTTGCCTCTGCCCCTTTGCGCTGAAGCCCGAACTGCTCCAGGACTGCTCCATCCCCTAGAGCCAGTACCCCGCGGGAGGCGGACTCTGTCTCAGGTCTAGCCAATCAGAGCGCCCGGTCCAGGAATCTTTTCCAACTGGCTTAAGCATTGGCCAATAGATATCGTAGCCAGGGGTTTCCCTCCCCGCTCCTTACACAAGCCAATGGGAAACAAGTTCCTGGGAGTGTCCCGCCCTGGTACGAGAGCCACGGACCAATGGAAAGAGGCGGCTGAGCGGTGGCGTGCCAGGCGGTGGGTGGAGTCACCCCGGGACCTGGACGGCAGCCGGGAGGGGACCGGCGACCCCGCGCATGGCTGCGTGGGTCCTGGGGGGCCGCCTTGGCCTGCTGAGGTACCTTGGTGTCCACAGGCTGCTGTGTTCCCGTTTCCAGAGCCGCGGCCCTCAAGGCGCGGAAGACGGGGAAAGGTGAGTGTCTGGCTGGGAGGGTAACTGAAACAGCTGCCGTGAATCGTGGGATTCTTCCCAGGGGTACCATCACACTGGTGACGACCCCTCCGTCCTAACTTGACCGTGAGCAACACGGAAGCCAGAGACCAGGACTTCTTTGCACAAATCCTGATATCAGACAGGGCTCGTCCCATGTTGGCCAGGAGAGCCCTCAGTTTGCATGTTGACCTGTCGCCAAAGCAGTTTATACTCCGGATACACCAACACTAGCTGAAAGCGTCGTCATATACTTGGAAATGCACCCCCCCCACCCAGACCTCAGAACTTACAGAGTATCACGAATTAATAATGGATTAATACTTTTCATAGACCCACTAATTCAACTTTTGAGTAACCTTGGCTCATTTTAATTTTAAATGTGAGGTTTTTGAGGCTCTGCATGTAAATCAATTGTATAGCATTTGCCTAGCATGCACAAGGGGGGGGGCTAGATTTTATCTCTAGCATTGTAAAGAAATTAAAAATTTTAAAAAATGTGAAAATGCCAGTTTTCAATCCCTATCTTGACAATTCTTCATTCTTTACTTCTGAGTACACTTGAAGCCTTGTGAGATGCAAGTGGCCCAGGTTTCTTTCCCCCATGAGGCTCTGACTTAGTATAGAGGATAAGAATTTAGGTAGGGTAGAGACAATAATTTGAAGAGGACAGAGGGTGACAGTTTAGGGCGGGTACAGGATGCAGGTTGGGCTCTGGAGTAGCACAGTCTTGGGCATAAATTCCAAGCCCTGCCTCTTTCTCCCTAGGAAAATATGTCTCATTCTATGAGCTACAATTTCCTAACCAGTAAATGAAGGTAATAGGTAGTGCCTACTTTGGAGACTATGGGAAGATTTCAGGGATAATTCCAGGAGATAATGCCTATACTCCTCTATGGGAAGTGATCAGTTCTTTCAGTAAATATTTATTGAGCATCTAACTGAGCAGCCTTACATCAGCTACTCTGCATAGAGAAGTGGGCTAGAGCAGCTCACCCACAAAGGGCATCAAGTACAAGAGATGGAGAAAGATGTCAACAAGAGATTACCATCCAGAAAGTGGGGGATAAGTGCTACTGCTGCGGCTGCCAGCAGCAAGCTGGGACCCACTGGCAGAGGTGTTCCACTATGTAAACCATCCCCACCCACCACCTCTCCATGTCTGTTTCTCATTAGGCAACAACCTTCCTTGAAGACCCCCAAGACCCCCAAGATTTACACCAAAACAGGAGACAAAGGTAGTGTGGGGACAGGTGAAAAAAGCAATGAAGACATATGGCGGGTACCATTTTAAATTTCTTCCAACTTCTTTGTAGCTATTAAAAAGTATGTGACAAGCCAAGCATGGTGACACACTCCTATAATCCCAGTATTTTGGGGACCAAAACAGGAGCATCTTTGGAGGAGAGCCCCAGAAGTGTAGCAGCAAGATCCTCAGCAATTTAGTGAGGCCCTCAACAACCTAATGAGACTTTGTTTCAAATTTTAAAACATTTTTAATAAGGGCTAGTATATAGCTTGGAAGTAGAATGCTTGAGTTCAATCCCCAGTTTGTCTCTCTGTCTCTGTCTTTCTCTGTTTCTCTCTCTGTCTCTGTCTCTCTGTCTGTCTGTCTGTCTGTCTCTCTCTCTCTCTCTCTCTCACACACACACACACACACACACACAGTATGTTACAGACATGAATAACATCACAAAAACGTGATATGAAATGAAAAATGCCCAATATGTTAAGTGATAAAATCAAATTATAGGATTGGGGGCATACTTCAGTGGTACAGTGCTTGCCTAGTATGTTTGAGGCCCAGTATCTGATTCCACAAAGAAACAAACACTCCCCAAAAAACAAGTTGCAGAACAATCTAAATATTCTGTATCCATTTGTATAATAAGTGTGTGTATAGAATTTGTGTTTAGATAAGTCCAGAAGGCTACACCTTGCACTGTTACCCAGGAGAGAGATTGCATTGTGGGATACGTGGAAGAACAGAAGTTTGCATACTTTATTTATTTATTTATTTGCAGTACTTGGGATTGGACCCAGGGGCATTCTACCTCTGAGCTACACCCCTAGCCCTATTTTTAGGGCCTAAGTAGCTGAGGCTGGCCAGGAACCTACAATCCTACTGTCTCAGCCTCCCAACTACTGGGATTACAAGTAGGTATCACCACACCCAGTTGCATACTTTTATTCTATTTGTTATATTTATAACGAGCATGTATTGCTTTGGTAATTTTTAAAATACTAGAACATAACTGGTCGTGGTGGCACACATTTGTAATCCCAGTACCTGGGAGGCTGAGACAGGAGGATCCCAGGTTTGTGGCCAGCCTCAGCTACTTAGTGAGGCACTCCACAACTTAGCAAGACCCTGTTTCAAAATAAAGAATAAAAAATAGGGCTGAGGGTATAGCTCAGAGATAACCCTAGGACTGCAAAAACAAAAACAAACAAACAAAAATAACATGATATATGGAATAAAGGTTCAGAGGACTCTTATCAGTAGGAGCCTGGTGTGGTGGCATATACCTATAATCCCAGCTATTTGGGAGGCTGAGGCAGGAGGACTGAAAGTTCAAGGCCAGCCTGGGCAACTTAATGAGACCCTGTCTCAAAGTAAAAAGGGTTGTGAATATAGCTCAATGGTGAAGCATCCCTGGGTTCCTTGCCCTGTACTGAAATATCTGTATCTATATATCTACCTAATAGCTATATCTATTTATATAGAGATATATCTGTATAGATAGTATGATATCATTTTCTGAGTTTTAAAACTATGTAGATCATCAATAGCTATTGGTTTGTTTGGTTGTTTTTTTGTGGTACTAGGGATTGAACCCAGGGGCATTCTACCTCTGAGCTATACCCTCAGCCCTATTTTTTATTCTTTATTTTGCAACAAGGTCTTGCTAAGTTGTGGAGTGCCTCACTAAGTAGCAGAGGCTGACCACAAACCTGGGATCCTTCTGTCTCAGCCTCCCAAGTACTGGGATTACAAATGTGTGCTACCACGACCAGTTTTGTTCTAGTACCAAAGTAATTTTTAAATTACTTTTTAAATTTTTGTTTCAAAACAGGGTCTTGCTAGGTTGCTGAGAGGCTCACTATGTTGCCGAGGCTGGCCTTGAGCCTGTGATCCTCTTGTCTTAGCCTCCCAAGTGCTGGGATTACAGGTGTGCACAACAACGCCTGGCTTTAGGTATTGTTTTTGGATATATATGTATATAACGAAAGTATAAAAATATGCATAGGATGTCCTTTTTTTTTTTTTTTTTTTTGCGGTACTGAGGTTTGAACTTAGGGGCATTTACCTCCGAGCTTTCTCCCCAGTCCTATTTTTTATTCTTTATTTTGAAACAGGGTCTCACTAAGTTGTGGAGGGCCTCATTAAGTAGCTGAGGCTGGCCTCGAACCTGGATTCTCTGGTCTCAGCCTCCCAAGTACTGGGATTACAAGCGTGCACTACCACACCCAGCCACATAGGATGTTCTTAATGCCACTGAACTATAGTCTAAAAAAAAGATCAAAGTGGTAAATTTTATGTTATGTATACATTACCACCACCACAAGGAAAAGAAATATGTGTAAGAATAGCAAAGGTCAGGTGGTGGAGTGGTTTGTGCCCTCCAGCCAATGACATCTGGTCGAACACAGTTGGGACAGTCAGCTTGTTATAGGGAAGGAGAGGACCCAGCCTGAGAAGGGGGTGCAGCTCCAGAAGAGAATGCTGGGGAGAATGTACTGCAGGACAGGGCGGCGTTGGGAAGGATTTGGAGAAGGGGGGCTTTGCTCCGGACTGGACATGTCAAGAAGCAGAGCTGATTCTGTAATTGGGCGTCAATAATTTTTCCTTAGAAGGTGGGAGAGACTAAGAGGCGCTAACGCTGTAATGGGTGAAGATGGAGCAGCCACTCACGCTAGCCAGGAAAGGGCACTTCTGTCATTTTTGTGGTTTGGACAGTGTTCTCTGCTTACACCTGGCCTTGTTTCATTTTGGTCTCCATCTGTCACAGTTGGAGTGGCCCATGGTGTTCTCCTAGTGTTCTGTGAAATCGCTTGTGTGCAGCAGAATACCACGGGCTACTTGTGAGTTCCAGGCCAGCATCTGGCAACACCAGGCAGGAACCCAGAGCTGGGCAGAGGCTCAGAGGACTTGGTTTCAAGTGAGATATAGTGATAATGGAGATATAACGTGTCATAAATGTTCTAGTTCTTTAGCAGGATGGCTAGTACATGATTTTACAGTTTAACAGCATCTGAGGAAGAAGTGAGGTTAATGGTCATTCTTCGGGGTGGTGACCAAAGCGGGTACATGGGCACTTTTGGGGTGCTGGTCACATTCTGTCCTTCATCTGGACGCTGATCAAAGATGTGTGTTCAGTTAGAATTAACGAGCTCATGCACTTAGGATTTCAGCACTTTTCTGTGGCTATGTTATACTTCTTGTTGAAATTATAAGGGCTGAGGGTATATAGCTCGGGGGTATAGCTCAGTGGTTGAGAGCTTGCCTAGCATGCACAGGGCCCTGGGTTTGATACTCAGCACTGCAAAAAACAAACAAACAAATAAATAAAAAACCCCACAACATATTGGGTTCAAAAAAATCTTAATTCAGTTGGCTAAATGTTTTTCTACAGGGTTTTCTAGCACCTTCACAGGAGAAAGGAGATCCAAAGATGACCAGGTGTTTGAAGCTGTGGGAACTACAGATGAATTGAGTTCAGCCATTGGGTAAGGGAGATAGGATTGGTCTTGAGGTTGAGTCTGAATTGGGCATCAATGAATACCATAAATATGAAGCCCTCATGAGTGCTGGGCGGACCTGCAAGTCCAGCTTGATGAAGCTGCCCCTGCTGGGAAGCACAGGCTGGGTAGCTGCGCCAGGCTGCAGGCACCCTCCTTTCTGACCCTGCTTGCCTCTGCTCCTGTCCCTCCATCACTATCTGAAGCTGCCTTCCCCCTCCATCCCTGGATCTAAGTGTGTGTGTGTGTGTGTGTGTGTGTGTGTGTGTGTGTGCCATCAAAGTACATCTATTAAGAGAAAGAGATGAGTTAGTATGATATCCTGTCCATCAAATGTAATCCCTTTCATGATTCTTTTTTTTTTTTTAAATAAGCCAAAGTTTAGAATGTTATCTCCAAGTCAGGATGGACCAGGTCATGCTGTGGTAATAAACAGTCCCCAAACCTTCTGTCTTTCACACCAGTTATATTACCTGCTCTTACAAGTCTGACATGAGTTGGCTGTGTCTCTGCTCCTTGTGCCCTTCACACTGGCAGAAAAGCCTCTGTCTCTAAGATGGTACCAGTTGTTCTGGCAGAGGGAAAAGATCCTGGTGAAGCTCGCACTGGCTCTTAAAGCTTCCCAGACTGAGTGCAGTGGCTCATGCCTGTAATCTCAGTACTTAGGAGGCTAAGAGAGGAGGTTAGCCTCAGCAACTTAGCGAGACCTTGTTTCAAAATAAAAAAGAAGAAGAAGAAGGGCTGGGAGTGTACTTTAGAGGAAGAATACCCCTGGGTTCAATCCTCAGTACCAAAAAAGAAAAGAAGAAAGCGCACGCTTGTAATCCCAGCATTCGGGAGGCTGAGACCGGAGGATCCGGGTTCGCGGCCAGCCTCAGCTACCTAGTGAGGCTCTCCGCAACTTAGTGAGACTCGGTTTCAAAATAAAAGAATAAAAAATAGAGCTGGGGGTATAGCTTGGAGGTAGAATGCCCCTGAGTTCAATCCCCAGTACCGCAAAAAAAAAAAAAAAAAAAAAAAGAAAAGAAAAGAAAAAAGCTTCCCAGGGAGCAGCACACCCACTTGCATTGCGCTGGCCAGAGCCTGTCTGTGGTGTGTCTGGCGTCAGTGGGCAGTACATGCTGAGAACTCCAGTACAGCTCAGCGTGCTCAACGCCCTGTAACATGCACAGGGAACTAGGTTCCTGAAGTCTGATGCGGCCTACAGAAGCAAGGAAATCCGACAGGCCTTGGTTCATACTCTGTACCGCTGCAGGCTAGCTAGGTGACTTCCGGCAAACCACCTGCTTTCTCTGAGCCTCAGTTTACTGTTCTGTCAAGTGGTCACAATATCCTTCTCACTGTGTTCTTGGGAAGATTAAATAAGCTAATTCCATGCCTTTGTCCTAGGATGGTGCCCAGCATAAGCATTAATAATGTTAGCTATCATCACCATCGTGGACCTCTTCATGCCACCACTTCTCAGTGGTGGGTGGGCGAGGCAAGGGTCTCAGGAGAGTTGATGGCAGGTGCAGCTAGAGAAGGCAAAGCCCTTGGTGCCGGGGAGCAACAGCCACACGAGATGAAGTGGCCAGGGGCAGGGGCGGCAAGGCAAGCTCCCACGGCCATTCAGAATCAGCAAATCAGTGAGCCAGCATTTCCCAGTTGGGCTGGGGCGGGGGCAGCCCGGAAGCCTCGGTCCTGTATCCCCCCTTTGTCGGCTGTTGATGGAGCACCTCTGTGTGCCGGAGCTATCTCCAGGGAAGCCACAGACAGACTGGGAGCTAGCGCGAGGCAAGCTCTGAGGAGGCGCCCACATAGCCCTCCTCACCTCCAAAGGGGACGAACACTGGACCGCCAGCCCCACATGCGCTTGTTTTGTCCTGGTCGTGAGGCGGGCTGGGGCCACGCTGGTTACCCTTCACTGCACTTCTGCATTCATTTCCACCCTCCCCTTGGCCCCTCTGTGCCTGGGTGGCTGGCCTTGTCACCTGGTGACCGTCATCCCAATTCCCTGGTCTTCTGGCTTTCTGGGGAGTCCAGCCAGTGGGAGGCAGCAGCAGAGGTCAGAATGCGCTGAGGCCTGAGGGTGCATGTGGCCCTGTACCCTGGTGGCTCCGGCTCCTACCTGCCTCTCCCTGCCTTATGGCTCTTGTGGCCTGAACCCAGGACACTGTGGGCTCGGTAGCACCTCCCCATCCCTCGTCCCTCGGTCTTCGCCTTCTGCCATCGGTTCCCGTGGCTCTGCTCACACCTCTGGGATCATCCCTTTGTGAAGCTCTCCTCCCAGAGTCCCTCCAGTGTGCTGCCATCTGTCCCCGCCAGGACCCTGCCTGGCACAGGAACTCGGGGACGCAGAGTCCTGAGGGCCAGCATTCTCACCTGCAGCTGGGCAGATTTCTTCCTTTTCCCATTCCGCCTGACCAGGGAACTCCTACTTAGCCTTCAAAACTTCTTCTAGCATGCTTCCCCAGGAAGCTCTCCTCGCTCCCTAGCCAAGGCCAAGTTAGGCTTCTCTTGCTCTTTCCTTCAGCACTGACCTCAGTTTGCAGCTTCCCATATGGTAGTGTGGTGCCTGAGTCAAGTCCTCCCTCCTGCGTAGAGCCTGTGTCACCTTCTGTTTCCCACAGAATCACCAGGATCTGGCCAGGGCAGGAACTCAAAAAGCAATTGTTGGCTGAGAATAAGGAGTACCGAAAAAGGCATTTCAAGTAACACCCCTCACCAGCTTATGATCTAATGTCAGCAAGAAAAATAGCCCCCTGGGTATTGTAGCTAAATAGAGGCAATTTTTTTTTCTTGCTCTTCATAGGTTTGCTATAGAATTAATCGAGGAAAAGGGCCATGAGTTTGCCGAAGAGCTTCAGAAAGTAAGTAACAGTGTCTTGCCCCAAGCTGGGGTTTGTCATCCTGCGGCCCAGCAGCCATAACTGAATTCATCCTCTGACCACCATGTCCTGTCGGTGTCCCTGGGGGCTAGTCACTCTGCCTCTGCAAGCCTCCGCTTCTTTACCTGAGACAATCCTCCCCCACGAGCCAGCCGCGAGGATTGTGCTGAGTGAGGGGAGTGTAAAGCGCAGAGGCTCTCGACTTGGGGTGACTGGCCTCAGCGGGCATCTGGCAACGTCCAGAGGCATCGGCTTGGCATGCCTGGGTTGGGGCTGTCACTGGCATCTACTGGGTACAATCAGAAGTGCAGCTACATATCCTACAATGCACAGAATAGCCCTCAGCAAAGAATGGCCCAGTCTCAGATGGCAGTAACTCCAGGCGGAGAAACCCCTTGTGATGTGCCTCAGCTCCGGGAGACTGAGCTGCAGCGGGCCCTTGTTTTGACTCGTACTAATGCACGTTCCTTAAGGAGTGGGCTGGGCTGGGCATGGTGGTGCATGCCCGTGATCTGAGCTGCTCAGGGGGCTGAGACAAGAGGATTGCAAGTTCAAGGCCAGCCTGGGCAACTTAGCAAGACCCTGGCTCAAATAGGATAAAAAGTGGTGGAGATGTAGCTCAGTGGTAAAGTATTTGCTTGACATATATGGTATGGGGCCTTTGACCCCCATAGAATGTCAAACACAGAGGTGGGAACAACACCCTAGAAAAAAGGGGTGTACCTAAAGTTGCCTTCTGCACATCCACCTGAGTCTAGGCATGCCCCAGGCTGGAGCCCCCTTGGGCACTGGGGAACAGACAAGGTTCTTCCACATAGTCCAGTTGACCACAACCTTCCAGCTTCTTGGTTTTCACATTTTGGCTGGTATGGTCCCATTTGATCTCTTGGTCCAACAAGTTAGAAAACCAGAAGTGTCAGTTGAGAAGAAAGCAGGGATCTCCCAAGGGCTTGGGTGCGTGGGGGACATGGGGGAGCACCCAGGAGGCCCCTCTTGGTCACTACGGGGCTCTTGACGCATGTCACTTGATGCTCATGGGGCCTTTCCTTCCTTGGACTCTGCAGGGGCCACACCAGGTGCCCCTCAGCAGGGCTGGGTGGGCTGCCATGATGTTGTGCCAAAGGTTCAGACAGCTCGCCTTTAAATGGCAGCTCTTTAAAGTCTGACAGCCCTAGCAAGACTGCTCTTGGCACACACTGCCAGCGTGTTGCCTGGCACCTCTGCTGCAAGTGGATCTTAATCTTGCCTCTGTTGCCTCCCCAGATCCAGTGCACACTGCAGGATGTTGGCTCTGCCCTGGCGACCCCACGCTCCTCGGCCAGGGATGCTCACTTAAGTAACTCTCGGAACATGCTATGTGTGCTCAGAGGGCCCTGGGGAGTGGGGGGCTCTCTTCCACTCACTCACAGCCACTGGGAAGGAAGGTCCTCTCTGAACCCATGGAAGCAGTTGAAGGGCCACTGGGCAGAAGGGACCTGGAGGGCACGGTGGGGCGCAGCCTCATGGCAGTTTCCTTCTGCTCCTTGACTTCTCAGAACGCACAACATTCGAGGCGGGGCCCACCCTGGAGCTGGAGCAGTGGATCGACAAGTACTCCAGCCGGCTCCCCCCTCTCACAGCGTTTATTCTGCCTGTAGGTATTGGGCGGCCTCAACCTGTAGGTGGCTGCAGGCTAGCTGTATTGACAAAAACACAGAGGCTCAAAACTACAAAGCCTCCCCTTTGTAGTGTGTCATAGTGACAGAGCTGTCCTACAGCCCCCACAGCCCCGGGTCCTGGCCAGTCCCCCCAGCCCCTTCGGAGGCGGGTCCCCAGTGGGTGTGCCGGGCGGGGCCCTGGAGGCAGAGCACTGATGTCAGGGGCTTCTGTCTAGCCAACACCACTTTCTGCTTTCAGTCAGGAGGCAAGAGCAGCTCTGCACTGCATTTCTGTCGGGCGGTGTGCCGCCGAGCTGAGAGACGGTAAGGAGGCCCGGGGAGAGGGACTCTTGTCATGGCAGGTGGGAACAAGCAGGTGGCTGCGCTGTCCAGAGCCAGCTCTGGGCCACCCAGACCTTCCCCAGGTATCTTCACTGTGCCCAGGGGGCAGGACAGGGCAAGTCCCTGTCCTCAGAGCCCTGAGGTGCAAGGAGGAGATGGTGATAGAGGACGAAACTGCACTGCTCACAGGCCCCGAGGGGTCTGCCTCTGTCCCGAGAGCCGCAGGAAGCCAGTGATGGGTTCTAGGCCATCTGGGGAGGGAATGTGGAAGGATCCTGCCCGCGGCTAGAAAGGGGGGCCGGAGGGGCTCCCTGGCGGTGGGGCCTGCTGGAAGGCGTCAGCAGCACAGCCACCAGCTGCCCAGCCCCTCCTCTCATTTAGAATTGGACCCCCAAAAGCTGCTGGCAGCCTTTCCAAGAAAAACTTACAGGAGAAATGGCAAAATCTCACCATGGCACAGCCGATGGGCCGTGCCCAGTACTCTGCCTTTGTAATCATGTTGATTCCTCAGGAGAACCCTAGAAGGAGGTGGTGGCAGCCCCACTTTACAGAAGTCAGGAAATGGGCCAGAGAGGTGACTAGGCTCCCCGGGTAGTCCAAGGCAGAACCATGGTTTGCCCAGTCAAAACCCTGTGCTCTTTCCACAGCCCGACATCTCAGAGATTTTGTCTTTCATGAAAGACTCTTGTCCCAGACAGATCCTAAAGAATCCTGGGGAACAAAAAGAGCTTTGGCTTTAAAGCGAAAAATATTACTTGTAAGCCAGACGTGGTGGTGCACACCTGTAATCCCAATACTTGGGAAGCTGAGACAGGATGATCGCAGGTTCAAGGCCAGCCTCAGCAACATAGTGAAACTCTCAGTAACCTAGCGAGACTGTTTCAAATAACAAAAAATAAAATAGGGCTGGGGGTGTATCTCACAGGTAGAATGCCCATGGGTTCAATCCCCAGCACCACACACAAAAAGTCACTTGTACAAAGCCATCTATAGCAGTAGTGATCTTAGTAGCAAAATGTTAGAAATGACCTGAAGGCCCAGCAGAAGAGGGGCCAAGCTGGCAGACTTACTGGCAGAACATCAAAGAAGAAGAGGGAGATGCGGAGGGGATGCCCGGGTCCCTAGGGGGAGGTGCCTACAGGGTCTTGGGTGGGACAAGGCTGGCTTTGGGGAGAGAGCCTCCCAGCCAGGATTGTGCAGCATTCATGATGCACATGAATGGATTAGCGGGGCCCTCAGCAGACGCCAGTCCACTAAAGCGTCTGCCACACTCAGCCTGGCTCTGACCCCTGGGAACTCGGTCGTGGGTGAAGTAGGGAGCTTGGTTTGTGGTTTGCTTGGGCCCCTGTGAAGATGCTTAAGTCATAACTTAGAACTCTTAGCCCCTTGGGGATTAAGGACTAGATTTCATTGAAATCTAATCCACCCCGCCTAGGCAGGACCTCAGACCCAGGCCCACGGGTGTGAGGCCAGTTGTCTGAGGTATGGGCAGCCCTCCCGCCTGAACTTCCCCGCCATCTTCCATCTCTCCTGCCAGGCCTTGTGTGATACGTCTGAGGGAAGGGCTGAGTGACCTATGAAGCCACCAGCTGGGAAATGTGTTGAGATACAGGGCCCAGGCCCCGAGTATGCTGAGTCCTGTGATACGGAGTGACTGTTTCCTCTTTCCCCAGCGTGGTGCCCCTGGTCCAGACAGGAGAGACTGATGCCAATGTGGCCAAGTTCTTAAACAGGTACTTGTGCAGAACATGGGGTTTTTCCTCTGAAACACCAGGTGTGTTCCTGACATGAGGTAGCGCAGCAGGCAGGCACCTAGCACTGGGGACGCTATGCCTGCACCTTCACTCCTTCCCTTCATTTAGTCCACTCTGTGCTGGGTGCTGTGCCAGGCCTGGGGCAGACAGCTGTGAACCAGACTGACATCGTCCCTATCCCCGGGGAGGTGGCGATCTAGTTAGAGACACTACCATAAAAACCAGCGAAGACCAACCAAAATACGAAGGGACAGGCAACAAAGACCCCCTGGGAGCTGGGTGGCCAGGGAAAGCCTCTGAAGGCATCTTGGTGGTGGAACCCACAAGCCAGACTCTCTCTCAGCGAGATTCTCCTCCTGAAAGGCCCAGGGCTGCAGACAGCCAGGCCACGCTGAGCTCAGGGGCCCTGGCACAGGCCCCAGTAAACCAGGCTGGCCCAGGGGGCCTCCTCTGCTTCACAGTCAGCTGCTCCGCTGCCTCCTGCCGCAGCCTGGCCTGCATGTGGCGTGCAGGCCAGGCTAGAGCTGGGGGCAGGCGGAGGGCTGGACGGGGGACCATACCTAGGAGCTGTCCTGGCTGTGCACCAAGTGATCTCACAGCCAGGGTCTGGTTCCAACCAGCTCCTTTTCTCCTTGGAGGTAAGCCTCCCCAGTCAGCAAGTGTGGGGTGGCTCCCTTTCACCTTTGCAGAGCACCCCCAGGAGCCCTGGCCTGCCTGGTGTGTGGACCGGGCAGTTCCTCCCCTCAGTGAGCTCATGGAGCCAAGGAGAAACCAGCATACTGTGGTCCCCAGGAGGAGGCAGTAACCACAGCAGAATCTCTCCCACTGTTCCCAAGAGAGCAGGCCACCAGGAGTGAGGAGGAGGGCCTGACCCAGTGTGGGGTGCTCAGGCTAGGAGCAGAGCGGGAGGGGCTGGAGGAGCCGAGGGTTGAGACCACCTGGAGGAACTCAGGAGAGCACTCCAGGGCAGGTGGCATCTTGTCCTACATTCTGTCCACCGCTTCCCTGTGGAGGGCTTCCTGCCAGATGGCTACCACTCCTGGTTCAAAGAAGAAGTGAGCGGGGACCTAGGTTGGCTGCTAGAATGCTCCAGGTCAGTGCCCCTGACCAGGACATTGCTGCATTGGGAGACACTTTGGTTTTCCACGCATGGGTGTCAGAGTGCTACTGGCATCTAGTGGGTAGAGACCAGGGGTGCTGCTTGACACCCTACAATGTACAGAACAGCCTTGACCACAAAGTGATCCAGGATTCATTAGTGCTGAGGTCAAGAACCCTGCCTCAGGCTCAAGTGTGGTCCTCAGTGCAGCAGTGCTGGGTTCACTTGGGCCAGGGTCAGACCTGAAGAAGTCCAGATGGGGATCTGCGTGTCAGCCGGCTCCCCAGGGGCACACTCCAGTTTGGGAAGCACCAGTCCTGGTCACTCAGGTGCAGAATCCAGCTCAGGGAGGGGTCTGAAGCTCCTGCCCTGCCTGGTCTTGTAGGAGCTGCCCCAATCTGGGTGCTCCAGAAGCTGGCGTCAAATGTTGAGTGCCATCCACCAAGTCCAAGGCTGCCCCTCCCCCAGCCCCACGCAGTGCTCAGGCACAGGGTTCATGTCTTTTTTGGGGGCTCTGAGGATTGAACCCAGGGGGCATTCTATACCTCTGAGCTACACCTGCCCCACCCCCCACCAGCCTTTTTATTTTTTGTTTGGAAACAGGGTCATGCTAGGTTGCTGAGAGTCTCACTACTTGATCAGGCTCTTCTGAAACCTGCAATCCTCCTGTCTCAGCCTCCCAAGTACTGGAATTACAGGCGTGCACATCTGGCTCATGTCTCTTGAAGGCTAAGATAGGAAGGACCCAGTTAGTGTTGATCTCTTGTTTCAGATCCTTTCCTTTGCTTCTCTCTGCCCTTCTAGACTCAGTGACTATCTCTTCACAATAGCGAGATATGCGGCCATGAAGGAGGGGAATCAAGAAAAAATACACAAGAAAAATGACCCATCAGGCAGAGCCTGAGGCACCCTGAAACAACGCAGAGGGGGAGCTTTGCAGCAGCAAGTCGTGTGTGTGCCCCTCCCCGCCGTGTGTCCTGGTTCCTGAAGAGCTCACTGAAGGTCAGGCGCAGCTCTGCCTCACACCCCTGCCCCCTCCCTTGAGGTACTGTGGCTCTGAGACTCCTCCTTGCCTCCCACAGGCTGTCCTCAGTCTCAGGAAGTGGGGATGAATTCAGTATTGCAGAAAAGAAAGGTTAAGTGATGGCTGCAAAGAGAAGGGGCTGCTTAGAAAAAAGAATAAAAGTGGGAAAGGCCTGAGGTAGGGGTGTGTGTGTGTGTGTGTGTGTGTGTGTGTGTGTGTACACGCGTGCTCTTGCTGCCAACTCGGGTTGTTCAAGGATTTGGGATTTGGGACAAGAGGCCCTTGGAAATGTCATTGTGACTTACCTGTGCCAATTGGGGATTTAAATTTTAGTTGAATTTATAAGGGGAAGGCAGACAGATTTGGAAATTTTGTCACCTCCGAGCCGCCTGTCACTGCCACAGTGCATGCAGGGGAAGGCCAGCTGCAAATTGACAGACAAGGCCTCAAAAGTGCTCAACTCTGACTGGAATGTGTGTGGCGGGGCGCAGCTTGGAGAAGCCTGTCCAAGCGCAAAGGCCCTGGGCTGAGGACACGAGGCCTGGGGGCCCAGGAGGCTGGCACCAATAAGACTTATCTCCCGGGTGTCACACTTGGCTGGTTATGCCTCTGTGATCCATGCCACGGCTGTGTTTTACTTCACTTGTCACCACTGCTCCCTCCCCCATGGAAGGGCAGTCAATGGTAGCTGTGTCCTTGGGAAGAGGGATATTTATGAAGGGCCTAGAGGCAGCCCCTGGAACCCTAGGATTCCATGCAAATTGTAGGAAGTGCCTGCTGGCTGTCTGAAGGGCAGGCTGAAATGCCTGGCGAACGCAGATCAGCAATCAATGTAATCAATGTATTTCTGTAGCGCCTGCTTTGCAGGAGACACCACCCTGGTCTCAGGCAGGCTGGTCCCTGCCGGCTTCCTTGCTGGCATGGCACGTCAGCAGCACTCTGTTCTCAGCCATGTGTGCATTTCTGCCCTCTCACTGCCTTGCCTGCTGATTTTGCAGGTGAGGGAGATACATGCGTGTCTTTGGGGTCTTTTTGTGGCTGGCAGGCCGCAGTGGCCCTCTCAAATCTGGACAGAATGGTCAGGTCAAGATGTCCATGTTCTAATCCCAGCATTCAGGAGACTGAGACCGGAGGATCCGGGTTCACGGCCAGCCTCAGCTACCTAGTGAGGCCCTCCGCAACTTAGTGAGACCCTGTTTTAAAATAAAGAATAAAAAATAGGGCTGGAGGTATAGCTTGGAGGTAGAATGCCCCTGAGTTCAATCCCCGGTACTGCAAAAAAAAGATGACCATGTTCAGCCAGGCATGGTGGTGCATGCTTGTAATCCCAGTACGTGGGAGGCTGAGACAGGAGGATCTGGGTTCTCGGCCAGCCTCAGCTACTTAGTGAGGCCCTCTGCAACTTAGTGACATCTTGTTTAAAAATAAAGAATAAAAAATAGGACTAGGGCTATAGCTCGGAGGTAGAGTACCCAGTTCAATGCCCTGGTTCAATCCCCAGTACCGCAAAAAAAAAAAAAGATGGCTATGTTCAGTGCCACCTCACCCCATGTTAGACCACCTCTGTATGAGGTAGGTGTCAGCAGGTAGGAGCAGGACTGGACATGGGAAAAGCACACTTGGGTACTTAGCCAATGCGCCTTCTCCACGCCTAGCCAGGGAGGCAGATGTTCCAGGAACTTGCAGCACCTACTCTGTTCTGCCTGCCCCTCCAGATCTTCCTGGAAGGGCAGGATGTACACAATAAAACCCCAGCGCTGCACTAGCACTCTGCAGATGTATAATGGCCTGAAGCGGTGATCTGTTAGGTGAGGCAGTTTGCCTGTTGTCAAAGCTTGTCCCTGCCAGCCCTTCCTGGAGTGGCTGTTGCCGACCAGATCTTAACATTCAGGTTCCCAGGCCCCCACCTCTGGATCCACTTCCCTTCCACCTGCAAACATTTCCCCCAAGAGACCATCCAGGAACAGAGCCCCATTTCTCTCTGTGCCACCAACTGGGAGGGGCTGAAGGCTTGCCAGCAAGACCCAGGGGGTGGGTGGTTCAGAGGGCTTACCCTTCTGCAGTGCCCTCCAAAGCCACAGCAGAGCCCAGGCGAAATGAGAAATGTACCCCCTAGAGGCATTAATCAAAATATCCTCCCATATTTTGAACCAACTGGGAAAAGTTAATATAAGCTCCATAGTCAAAAAATACAACTCAGCCAGGTATGGTGGTACATGCCTGTAATCCCAGTACTTGGGAGGCTAAGAGAGGAGGATCTCAGGTTCAAGGCCAGCCTCAGCAACATAGGTCCTCCGCAATTTAGGGAGACCCTGTTTCAAAATTAAAAATATAGGGCAGGGATGTGGCTTAGAGGTAGAATTCTCCAGGGTTCTATCCCCAGTGCCATATACATACACACACAAAGCCCCGTGTTGCCCAATCTCTGCACACTACTGGCAACCCTCATAACTTATGGTCCCTCATAACTTATGGTCATAACACACAACACCCCCAAACTGCATGAAAATGCCTGTGTGTGTGTGTGTTACTGGGGATTGCACCCAGGAACATTCTAGCTCGGAGTTGTACCCCTAGCCCTAATTTATTTATTTTTATTTTGTGGTACTGAGGGTTGAACACAAGGACATTCTACCTCTGAGCTACACCCCAGCCCTATTTTAATTTTTATTTGGAAACAGGTTCTCACTAAGTTGCAGAGGCTGGCCATGAACCTGTGACCCTCCTGTCTCAGCCTCCCAAATACTGGAATTACAAGTGTGTGCCACCACGCCCAGCTCAGCCTTTCCTCAACCCTGCAATCCTCCTGTTTCAGCCTCCCAAGTATGGAGATTACAGGACTGTGCCACTGCCTGGCTGATTACTGAGTTTTTTGGGACTCCCATATCTTCTGTACCCAAGAAGCTATCTCACCTGCCTCTCCCTAGTCCAGGTCACACTCCCTGGACAGGTGCCTTCGTTACCACTGCGCACTGCGGAAGGCCTTGCTGTATGCTGCTCCACATACACAGTCTCATCTGAACCTCACAGTAGCCCCAGAGGGAGGCACTCTCTATGTTCTGTTTTGCAGGTAGGGAAACTGAGGCTCTGAGACCTGGCCCAAGACATGGTCTTGTGACTCCCAGCCCAGTGCTCCTCTCTCCCCACCACCACTTGACAGTCATTTTAATCACGACCAGGCTGCGGCGAACAGGGCCAGGCACTAACAGATCCTGCTGTCTCACTCCTCAACCTCGTTTCCCTTAACTGATATTTCATGGCTGTTGTTAATGTGCATTTTTCTCTGAGGGATTTCCACAACCTGAACTTGTAACATCCCAATGACAATGTCCCCAGTTGTGAATCCCCCGTCAGCTGGAGTGTCACCCTCGACTCCTCCCTGATAACCACCGACAGCCCATCCAGTTTTATGATCACTCTATCCCAGCAATCACTACTGAACCTTTAAGAATCCAGACGCAGCCGGGCGTGGTGGCGCACGCTTGTAATCCCAGCATTCGGGAGGCTGAGACCAGAGGATCCGGGTTCGCGGCCAGCCTCAGCTACCTAGTGAGGCACTCCGCGACTTAGTGAGACTCGGTTTCAAAATAAAGAATAAAAAATAGGGCTGGGGGTATAGCTCGGAGGTAGAATGCCCCTGAGTTCAATCCCCAGTACCGCCAAAAAAAAAAAAAAAAACCAAAAAAAGAATCCAGACGCAGTTCAAGTTTAATTGAATAAAATTTGTCATATAATAAATTCCACATGATGCCAGGCGTGGTGGTGCACGCTTGTAATCCCAGCATTCGGGAGGCTGAGACTGGAGGATCCGGGTTCGCGGCCAGCCTCAGCTACTTAGTGAGGCACTCCGCAACTTAGTGAGACCCTGTTTCAAAATAAAGAATAAAAAATAGGACTGAGGGTGTAGCTCGGAGGTAGAATGCCCCTGAGTTCAATCCCAGTACCGCAAAAAATAAATAAATAAATTCCACATGAATGCTACGTAAATCTGCCTGGAAGGATTTGTAGCTCACCTTCCCGCCGAGGGAGGCTTGAGAGTCATGGCAGTATTGGGCCCCAGCTGGTCCTATCTTGGGTTGAGAGGAATGAAATCTCTGGGCCAGTTGGGATGCTGATTTTGCTTGTCTGGTCCACTGCTTTTCTTCTCTGAAAGTCCCTCATGGAAGATGTCCAAGCAGAGCAAGGGATGAGAAGATTGGGGACCCGGGAACTTTAGGGATGTCCCTGTGTTCACTCATTCCATGGAATCAAAAACTTCTCAAATTCATTTGTCACCTTTCAAATTTTTTTCGGTACTGGGGATTAACCCAGGGGTATTCTACCTCTGAGCTACACCCC
This sequence comes from Graphiurus murinus, assembly GCA_004027655.1. Lineage (NCBI taxonomy): Eukaryota > Metazoa > Chordata > Mammalia > Rodentia > Gliridae > Graphiurus > Graphiurus murinus. The sequence continues at coordinate 12,192 of PVLC010019003.1, read as the reverse complement.
CAGCCCTTTTTTTTTTTTTTTTC